>JAEMWC010001529.1:0-92500 GCA_016490735.1 Pachyseris speciosa
GTATCGGGACACATTTTCGCTTGAATTTCTGTTGTTGACGATGTCTGTAAGGGTGACAGCCAGAAGCTACCATCCAGGGAAGGTTTATCTCGAAGCCCTTTTTCTCACTCGGGAAGCCATGTTTGTTTTTCAAATAGCTTAGTAGCCTCTTGTTTTGTTCCCCAGGTTCGAAAAGACCTCTCATTTCCTCAAACCGAGTAAACCTGGGACTTGAAATTTAGCGTGAAATGCAAAATATTGGGCAAATTAAAAGAACAATTCGAAGTTATAAAACAGTCTTTCCAACGGTAATTATACCTGCCAACTTTTTTTAATTTATAGGCGTGATATCCGAAGATGTCCGAAGACTTCCGAAGATGTTTCGAAGACTTCCGTCTTGCCAGTACATCGATCGATGCTTTGAATATTTATAAGATAATACAATAGCCGTCTAAAGACCGGTAATATTCAAACTAGCCATTTTAAAACCATGGAAATTTAGAAATATATGTCGACGTAGTTGTTTAGTAAGAATCACATCAATGTACGATATTATTATTTTATAAAATTATCTGCTAAAACACCAATATCTTCTACTAGGCGTGAGAAATTGGAATACAGGCGTGAGTAGACGTGACATCGAGGTTTTCAATCCGTAGGCGTGACACTTGGCAAGTATAGGTAATTATCCTCTTCACTTTAAAACATTGGTTTCATTTAATTATTATTTTTGTCTGTGCTCTCTATATTAGATAAAATCGTGCATAGCAAGGTTGCCCAGTCGCCAAGATAAGGCTCTGAATGATGATTACGAAGACATGATTTAGAGAAAGGGAAACAGTAGGTTTTGAACGGTGGATCGTACTAGTTAACTGATGCTCCAGCTAGCTGATGCTGGAAAAATTCTTATACATTAGACCGTCAGTACCGCATAACACGGGATAACGAAACGTGTAACACGGGATATTGAAACGTGTAACACGTGATAAAGAAAGTACGGCTCAATACAAACTAATGAAAAATTTACAACATGCAGAATTTAGTACTGAATATTAACTGCAGATCAGCATTAATCATGCATGATGTGAAGTTATGGCGTGAACTAATATTAACATAATTAGACTTGCTATACCGCGCAACGCTCAGGTTAAACCATCAAAGCACGATCAGTACAGTGTATAACCCAACCGTGCAAGAGAATCAGGTGATAAGGCATTTGTAAACTGAGATCCTCTACACTGGCTTAGCATCTCCTGAAAAAAGCGGTACGTTCCTCGTGTAAAACATTTTATTCGTTAAATGGGGACAGTGAAATTGTTAGTCAATGGCCCTTTTTATACTAGAGACGCATTATCCGTCCAGACGAATTGTGCGTCTGTCATTTTATCCGAGTAGTGTAAAGACGGGACGAACTACATGAGACGCATAATCCGTCTGGGACGAACTTGGACAAACATTTGTAGTGCTTCTGTTTAGTTCAACTAGTATAAAGACGGGCACAAGACGCATTATGCGTCTAGACGAACTATCCGCCTTAGTTCGTCTTGAAAGACGCACTAAACAAGATATTTCGTCTTGACGTATAATGCGTCTTGTGCCCGTCTTTACACTAGTCGAACTAAACAGACTCAGTCAAATGTCCCAGACGGATTATGCGTCGCTAGTATAAAAACGGCCATTAATATCTGTCAAAACTTGTTCAAAATAAACCAAGCCCACTGATGTATATCCAGTGTTTTTTTTATTGGTGAATGTACGATGACTTTGATTAAACTTAGCAGCAGCCTTTTCATTTGAATAGCAACTCTGAAAGCCGAAACTTAACAAAGAAATAGAGTTACTCGCATCGGTTAATTCCTCAGTCTTTGTGACGTGTAAATGGGGTGGGTTGGTTGTTAAACAACGCGCATGAAGGCTAAAAGCAGGCAATATAACTGTCATTGCAAATTCACAATTTACAAAGAACTACTTATTACTCACTTTGTAGCGAAACTCTGTTGTTACTCTTGGCAAATCCTGTTTATCTGAACCACCTAACAAAAAAAAAAAAAAAATAAGAATTAACTCTTTAAAAAATCGTCCTATTTTAACCTTTATAGTCTTCAATTGCAATTGTAGGATACCACGTATGGTGGATCATATTCATAAATCACCATTGCTTCCCTTTTCATTAAAATTAATGCCACCTGAAAATCAATACAATTTACCTCTAAAATCGATGCTTTAACGCTGAAAATGGCATTTCCGAGCTTCTAGATTTCCAAATTTTCTGAGGGAGCATGCCCCTAAACCCGCCTAAGATAAGAAGCCTAATTGCGGCCCCTCACGTTTCACAGCTGCCTACTTTTCCAGAGTCTGACGCCTACTCCAAAACATTTTGAAAACCCTGAATTCAAACTCTTTCTTCCATTAAGGGAAACATACAGACAGAAAAACATTGAAACACATATCCCCACAGGCAGCCCAAGCATATATGTTGTGTGGAATCAGGGTTTGACTGAAGGCATTTTTAGTAACAATTTCGATGCGTACGCATATTTCAAAGAAATAATAACAAATCTTTCTTCAATATTAAAACTTTACGCTTTTATAGCTGTAATAAATCGCGTTTTAGTCAATTTATAAATTACAGACTTTGCGTCATTACGCCCAATTTGGGCATTTGTGGCTATAATATAAGCACTCAAGTGTATCGTATGTTAGAACTACGCGAGCATCGATAAAATAATCATAATTAATTAAAATGTATTCCGTAAAGCGTTCTTACCTTTCCTCCATAGCCCCTTGTGCCTTCTAGCTATTTCCTTCCTACGACTACTGTACTACAATTATTTTATAGCGTAAAGTACTCGTTTGACGAAAATCAACGAAATGGCGTTAAAAACGGCTGGGATGTACAAGGAGGCTATGGAATAAAGGTAAGAAGGCTTTACAGGTTATATATTAAGTGATTATGATTATTTTCTCGATGATCGCGTCGTACACCAGAGTGCTTGAAATGCGAGCCACAAATATCCAAATTGCGCGTGACAAGTCAAGGAATATCAACTTCAATTGACAAAAGGGCGATCAATTGGAAATTTTACTGTGATGACCTTTAAACCTGCATTCCACATATAGTATGTTTGGGCTGCCTGTGGTATCACCGACTGGTATGTGTTCTCGGTGACGGATCATATGGTAAGAATGTTCCTCAACAGTTGAAGATCTTAGTGCAAAATGTCAGCGGCAATTTGGCCATAAATTCAAACTGTCACTTTGCATGGAAACGCAGGTCCGTATTTATTTTATTTTGCGGTCTCAGCTACACTGAATTCGACAAATAAGCCTATGACTTTTGCCAAAACCAAAAAAGGATCAGTCGCATGGTTGATTTCTTTGGTATGAGCTCTCAAACAAAACCTTAATGCCACGGCCAGTCAGTTCAGTTGGCTCAGTTTAAAGCTGAAGTAATACACTAATTCTGTGATTTCAGGCTTTCAAGTCGCAAGATAACTACAGTCCTTGATGCTTCTAAAATGATATTCAGTCTCTAGGCCAAAGGAGAGCGAATTTAATGGAAATGTGATCGAGTTTTATTGCGCGCTGTCTGCACTGAGTCCTACAATTCCAGAGGGTCTCAATTAATGGCGTTGACTGTCAACTGTCAAATGGTCCAACACTTTACTTACCACTATAGTCTCCCTTGCAGTTGCTTGATAGGTAGGAAAAGTAAGAATTCTGCAATCTATATACAAAATACAGAAGAAGGTTGAGACTTTCGCTTCCATCTTTCGCAACTATCGGCCGTTTATTTATTTATTTAAAAATACATCCCTATGGTGAAGCAATTTCTGCATGGTTTTATTGTGATTCCCGGCTGCTATAATTAATAACCCCTCTCAAACGTAGAAAACAAGAAAGCTCAAAAATAATAAATCGTTCGTGGATTGTAAATCAATCACTTTATTTGATTTATTAGAAATACTGAACTCAGTATTGAGACTGGTCAGCGCTGAGTGTCTTTGACTAACTTCCGGCAAACAAATTACAAAACCTTATCTTTAGCATATCGTAAAATGGTTTTGAAAACTCACCGACTCACAAGCAAAACCTTGTCGTTATCGAACTACTTTTGTTTTTACCTTTAACCGGGGACTAATTTTAAGGAACTGAGTATCTCAAGTTAAAGATGTCAAAAATCATGCAATTTGAAGACCTCCCTCCCTCCTGCGTTAAAATCCAAAATATCTCTAAACTCACTCTTTTTTGGCATACAGTATGTGTCAGGCCCTTGAATCACATTTTCACTTCATACACCATAACCACCGGATGCCAGGATTTGGATTTTAAGGCCAAAAATTGATATCCGCTCCTTTCACGGGAAGTGTTACGCCGCAAAATGACTACTAACGTAAAATGTCACATTAACGCGAAATGTAACAACTTTTGACGCAAAGTGCAACATTAACCCTAATTGTAACAACTTGTGACGCAAAATGTATCAACTTCTTTAACGCGAAATGTAACAACCTTTTCTATAGATCAGTACCAGTAAAGCTTTTACTTAAAAGTTACATTGCTATTCACTGTATGCGGGTGGCTAGACTTGGCCACAACAACCTTAAGCACTATTGCTTTACTTATAGTCTAACCTTATAAAGTATGAGATTTTACGGATTCCCAAATTAATAAACTGCTATTTATGTTACTGTCAATATCACTACAGCCGGATAAAGTGGGAAGGAAGAGCTGAAGGTCGCAAGTGTTAATTGATGTTGCTAGGCCTACACGACCGTCCCTGATACGTTGTGATTTTTTTCGCCTTTGTCATATAATTGGGCCGCCCTCACGAATGTTTCTTTGAGTGAACGCCCCTTTCTGTAAGATTTTGTTTAGCAATGGTTATTGCTGTATTAAGTTTAATGTGATACAGTGTATCCAAGAAAGTTGTTGGTGTTGATGATTTGCCCAAATATGGATTATCAACATGCTCTGACGAGAATAGGCCTACCATCCGTTGCAGAGTATCACAATATTGGCTGTTTTTATGCTAGAGACGTTTAAGTCGTCCAGACGCATTTAAAGTTTGAGCCGTTAAAGCCGTCTGGTATAAAAACGGGACGCATAAAAGTAGACAGCGTAACAGAAAAAACAAGATTTTTCTAAAAATAGACTGGGTTTTATTCTCGGACTGGACGATAGGCACGAGTAAACTCGGCGCCAAATAAACTTCAAACACGCGAACGTAAGAACAAATACACATGGCGGAATTGCAGATTCTGAAATCTAATTCTCGACGTCGTCAAGAAAGACAAGAAATGGAGATGCAAATGTTTTTGACAAAGAAAATCATTCGAAGAAGCGGTTTTTCAGGCGATGGACGAGGAAATTATACCTGCCAACTCTCACGCATTATGCGTGAGTCTCACGCCTGCGAACCAAAAACGTCGATCTCACGCATTGAGGACAATTTCTCACGCCTGATTAAGAAATCAGGATCACTTGTCCTTTAACACATTAACAACAGAAATTCAATTCAATATTCCCCGTAAATGTTCCAACCAAAGGAGTCCTTACTGAATCAGAACATGCTAAAATGTTACCGGCGTTTCAGCACTGCGTTCGAGAGACTGGAAACGGACTCAAATTGCTTCGTAAATGTTCGGAAGTCATTGGAACATCTTCGGAAATGTTCGGTAGCGTTCGAAAGTCTTCCAAAAATCGACGGAAGTCAATAAAAAAAATTCGGACATTCCGCACATGAGGCGACGAAAATCTCACGCATTTGACTCAGAAAAAGTTGGCAGGTATAGGAAATAGATATCGCCGAAGCACTTGGCTTGTGTGTCGTGGCGACCAGGAGAGCAAGGAAGGAACGAAGTGCTGATTAACAAAGGAGTTTAGGGCTAAATGCGTCCCAATTAGGTCGTCCCGTTTTTATACTAGACGCATTTAACGTCCATGGTCTGAGACGCTAAAGTCGTCTGATAAGTGCGTCTAAACGACGCACTTAAATGAAGACTTTAATTAAAGTCGTCAGACGTTAATGACAATAATTTGGGTAAGAAGCTAATTGAGCAGGGAGTCCAAGTTTCGTGCTTCCATCGTGTCCGATAACGGAAATATAAGCACTGATGTTAGTAATTATTCGTGCCTTCTGGGTTTTGTTACTGTTGTTGTTTGTTTATAATTAGAAGATGAAGTCAGTCGAGTTTCCGTCTGTCCTAACAGCACGAACACAGTTACGGACCATGTATGAGGCCCTGTTAGGCTTTTGTACATTATGCTGGCATTTTTTCGAGCATTTTAGTGAGACAAAAGCATTGAGCATTATTCGAGCATTTTAGTGGGATTTTCCCGGAAAATTAATTTATTTAGCGATAAACTAAAACAGAAGTTATTATTTTTAGAGAAAACGAAGACTAAAGGTCAAAATTCATAGATGATTTCGAGGATTATGTTTTTTTGACTGTATTTATGAACTTGTATAAGTTGTTGTTGTTACTTGCAACACTTGTTCGTTTTTGTAAGTGTGAACGGTTAACACCATGTTAAAAACTTTGAAATTAATTAAAAAAAAATGTTTGTACAATGAGCATTATCCGAGCATTTTAGTGGCTTTTTTGGGAAGACCGAGCATTTTAGTGGGAAAATTGGAGCATTAAGGTGGAGCATTTTAGTGGGGAAACAAAAGCATAATGTACAAAAGCCTAGGCCCTGTCAGGATAAATTCCGACAAGCGGCATGACCCAAAAAGTGGCAACAGCACAGAAAATGAAATCCCGACAGGTGACGTGATTCCCGACAAAATTCCGACAGTGGCATCAAGACCGAGAATTAGCGATTTAAGTGGCTGTCCCGCTAAGAGCGGTCCGGTCAATTTCGGGTCAGAAAAAAGTTAGCCTTTATATTTTATGGACGAAAAAGATTTAGTTTTATATTAAAACCAGTGCCCTTTTTTATATTTCTCGCTTTTCTTCTTTGCTACACCTCGAACCAACTTCCGCCGTCTGACGGAAGATTTTCGGTCGATTCAGTAATCAAAATTGGCGACTTTTCCGGGTCGCGCTGCCTTGACAAAAGAACGTATTGCTCCATATCGACCAAACCACAGCATTCAGGTACATTTGAGTTGCTTTGCACCGATATTTCTTTACGGTTGGATAAAACTTGGATAAACCGGACAAAAGCTAAGATACCTTTAGGCGTCGCTGGTGAAAATGAATCTATAATTAGCTCTAAGGAAGACTTAAAATCTCAAAAGTGGCACCTAAATGAGGGTTAAAATGACCTTCAGAGCAAAGATCTTACCGTACTCTCACAGATTCTGAAGTTAAACTTGCGGGTATCATCCTTGATTGGACGCGAACGAACTCTCTTTTGAGCTTCTGTACAACAATGTTACAACATAATTATGCAAAAGTCACGCAACTCGCAGTCAGTTTGAATGGCAAATAACCGATAAGGAGGAGCCCAGAATTGCCTTCAATATTCGAAATATCTCATATTTTTAACTTAGTACCCCTTACCTTGGATTTATATAAATGTAATCAGTGTACTTGGTGCACTTGTAGATCTGATATCAAATGGCTCCGTACGTATTTGTCCATTTTAGCGGATAAGTTCGTTTTGGAATAATAAAATGTGTCCTTACCAGAAACGACATTTTACAGACCGACTGTAATATATATTTTCTAAATTTAAACGGATTCTCTGATCGAAAATTCAATAATTGAAGCCGTTAAGTTGCCTAGACTTCAACTATAAATCGCGATGGCTTTCAACTGGCCAGCAATCACGAACAACAAAATAAGGGCTATCAATGAAAAGTGCGTGTTGTCACGCAATGAAATAGCTAGGGTTGCATCCATAAATACTTCCGTGGGTAGGAGCATTTTCTCGGTCAGTACAGTTATGTGTCAATTTTGTGAACAGGGAAATGTTTATCGGAGTGATTCAGCGGTTTTACACCGGTTTTAAGGAGAGAGAAGCGGGCTGCGGGCCCAAAGCTAGGATTGACGGACAAGAAAGCCCGAAAAGAAAAAAACAAACAAACGCGAAGTGGCATTGTATTTAACTCCAGGCTGGGACTTCTCCTTTTTTGGGGGGGGGGGGAGGGGGAGTGGGGAGGGGGGAGGGGGTTAAGCACACTTTTGGAAGGGTGATAACGCTCATTGGCGTTCTTAATAAAATAGATGCGAAAGCTGTGGAAATCACACAAGTGCCACTCGAATCGTCACGCGTTAGCTCAACGAAGTGGGGGCAGATGCAATAACAGGTTATTTTCTTGACTGTTCAGTCCTTGGTCACAGTTTCATGAGTGGCATTCTACTTTTCACTTTCCCTTTCGTGCCGTGTCGTGGGCTCGGTATCTGCTAGGAACCATGTACGCATAGTTTTGTTCTCACTGTACATACTTCTATTGCCCTTTAGGACAGCTCCTACCCTGGTTTGTCTATATCTGTGAACATTATGTAGAGGCTATCGATGGCATCCCGATCGTGTAAGGAAACAAAACGCTAATAAAAGCTTCAAACGTGTTAAGGTCGGCCATGATAACAAAACACACTCTACCAAACTGAATTGAGCTCAGTGAGTTATTGAGAATGCTTCCTCTCAAAGCTATACCGCACTAACCACTTGGGCCAGGATGGCTGCAGCTGCATCTCGTACCATTACTTTAATCTTGTCCAAAAGGCAAGGCTTGTTATCCTTGGATCTGAATGAAAGCTCGAAATGTTTGCACATGGCCTTTAGTGTTGGTACAGTAAATACCGAAAGTTGGGCAGTTTTGGTTTTTTTGGCTAGAATCTGTCCAGAAAACGGCTCGACGGGCTTCAAAAGGCGTTTTTCGGCAAAATGCTCGGGCGTCAATGGGTTCAGTCTCGCTGAATCGATAGCAACAAAAGAACTCTGTGATACCGGGGGGAGGGGGGGGGGCTAATACAAAAACTTAATACGGGGAGGCTCCGCCCCGAGGTCCCAACCCTTACCCTTTTATATACCATTTTTGACATAAAAGGTACCCCTTTCGTATATCTTCCATTGACAAAAATGGTACCCGTTTCGTATACCTTCCATTAGAACAGTACAATCATAGGGTATGTGTGGTCAAAATATTTTAAAGGGACACTGTCATGGATTGACATGCGTAGCATTTCTCACACGGAGGCATTTTCCTAAACGCGATATCTTGTTTTTCTTTTAAAGTCTACATTAAATAAGCCTTTATGAGGCTAATAGCATGTACGGTTATCTGTAACCGAATATTTGGAATCCAAGAAATGTAAAAGAAGCCGAAAATTATTTATTCAAATTACTGACAGTCGAGTTCAGTGAAGTGCGACCGGAAACACTGTCGGTTGAACAAGCGCTCGCCCCCGGTCTCACATAAATAATTTTTTCTCTCCAACATACCTCAACAAATTGCCGATCTTAACATGCCCTTTTAAAGCTGAAAGAGAGCACATTTTTTTGCGAACGACGACCTTGAAGTCAAATGGCAGTAGACAGGGAAAAAATTATCCCGTGTTTTTAGTATTCACCGCGAGGTTTAAATTTGTAACCCACATAATGCACCTGTCAATGGTTTCCCCCGGGATCGGGCATACTCACGGGATTTGACATAAAATTGCCTCCCCTGGGTTGGGAATTTAGCAAGTCTGTGTTGCCCCGTTGCCCCAGGGTCGGGAAGATTATCAACATTGGGTTGATGGGGGCAGTAGAAGTATCATACCCGACGTAAAACCTACCTTCAAACCTGGCATTTTGGCGCGACCGTAAATATCTGTGGGCGTTCACAGGATTTTGAAAAGGTGAGTGATTAGTTATTTAATTATTTACCATATTTCTCCGATATTTTTATACGTTGTAACAACTTTTCTTCTTTGCACTATCAGCCGACAGATCGCTTTTTCGCCTTCTGTGATTTGAACCATGTAAACTTGGTGTAGAAGCTTATGTATCTCAATGCAATCTGATTTTCTGTTTTCTTTCTTCTCTATGTTTAGTGCTCGACAACACGAGAGCTGTAAAGATTTAAAATGCAAGTAGAAATTTGAGTAAAGCAGTGGTTGCTGATTCGCTGGTATTTGTCATGCCTGTGGCCAAGAAGAACTAACAATTGCCAATGCTCCTAACATTCCTAACATCTCATGGGTTGAGTGAGTAGTGTCTTGAATGGTACCAAACCCAGTGCGTCAATTCACCCACAACTGAAAACTGGCGCTGCCCCCTCTGTATCATGGAAGATGCCATTTGAAAGATTTCATTTACTTTCATCGATATCATTGAACAACTTGCCACAAATATTAAAGTCTCTTACGTTTGACGATGTTAATAGTTTTTAATATTAATAGTTGTTTTGATATTTAACGGAATTACCTTAGGGTGGGGGAGTTTGTATGGAAATTTTTGCCCCAGGATGAAAAATTTGACCAAAATTTGAAGGAGAAATGTCAAACCCCGTGGGTATGCCCGATCCTCCTCCCCTGGGGGAAACCATTGACAGGAGCATAAACACAACCAGTGAAGTGCCTCTCAACTATAAATAATAATAATAATAATAATAATTAAAAATTTATAACGCGCCCCTTCCATGCAAATATGATCAAGAGCGCGTAAATACAGGTTTTTCTGCAAAATACTACGCTAAATGCAAATTTTAAAGCGACGATATTAAACTTTTATCGGAAAACGATGAAGTGATGGTCTCTGACGTTCAAGCGGATACAAATTAATCGCGAAGATGAAATCGCTGCATTAAACTTCACCGTCTACTACACTTCGATCGATTACCGCACCAGTTACATTGCTGTGTACGTGGAATTTCTCATGAATTCAAGGCTTGAAAAGGTTTTTCCTCGTTGTAGATGCGTTGATGCATTTTGTCTCCCTTTGCTTTGTTCTCTTGAGGAGACTGAATGACCATTTTCGCGCTGAGTGCTCAAACACCGATTTCGACGGTCGACGCCATTTTGCATGTAGCTCTCCAACTTGAAAAATTCCGCCGGAACTTTTCAAGTTTGGATTTCGAAAGCCAGCGCATGCGCGAAAATGACAGGGTCCCTTTAATGAAAGGCTCTTTTAAATACCTGAATGACTGATTTACCAACCCTTTCATATACTTCAACTCGTGAAATCCCTACCCTTTCATATACCTGAAGCGTAAAAAAGGTACCCCTTTCGGGTGGAGCCTCCCCGTATAGGCCATTGTAGGGATTACCCCAACCCACCCCCACCTCTCCGCACACACCACCACCACCACTCCGGGCTGTGATACCACATTTGGTCCTATAAGCGGTAGTGATTGATACTAAAGAGAGGTGAGAACCAACTTTATACAAACACAAGAGAAAATGGATCATTGGACCATGAACGATTTTAAAACAAAGTGTTAGAGACCATTCAAAGAACGAGCAAGTCCTAACATCTCTACAACATACACAACAAAAATAACACACGACTGTATTTTCCATGATCAGCCACGACTTCCACTGTTATATGAACATTAACTTTCAGCTTATCACTCACCGTTTGTTTAAAAGATAAATTCTGAACAAAGCCAGCAAAAAGTATGGCAGAATACACTGACGTTCCCGCGGGAAAGCTAATTCATCGTAAAACCGCGGCTCAGTTGTTCATTGTTTGTTTGGCTATAATACCGGGAATCGAGCCCGGGAAACACTGGTGGAAGGTGAGCGCTCTCACCACAGCGCCAACCCTGCTTTGAATCCTGGCGATATCAATCAATGAAAATCAATCATTGATTGCAATCAATATAATCAATAATAATCAATAATAATCCATTGATTATTATTGATTGGTTCAACCAATCAATAAAAATCAATACTCACTCACCATATCGTCTTAATTGCTATTGATTATTATTGATTTTTATAACAGTCCAGTTTCTATCTATATTGATTTTTACTGATTTTACAATAACTGTCAAAATTCTCGCACGCTGATTAGCTAATTTTTATCATCAATAAAGTACAGACAAATGAAATTTTAATTTATGCGAAAATCTGTGGCAAGATGAAGTAGGGCGACACGCAAGACTTTAATATTGTTCTTAACTTTAGTTTTGGTGATGACGTCCGCCCTGGAGGGGAAAAAGAGCTAGAATTATCATATGCTGAACTCGTGTCTCATGTAGGAGCTCTTGAAAATGAAGCAACTAAAAGAAAAACAACCTTGTTTCCGAATTAAGCGGAGTTGACTTTCAAGAAATTGTTTGAAGCGCTGAGTCCAAAGGCTCTATTCGAAACATAAGTTTAAATGGTTTGTGAAGATTTTTCCACGTAAAGACACACGATAACAAATCTAACAGTCCAGTTTCTATCGAAAAAACATTTACTAGACTTCTTCTTTTAACAAAAGTTTCGCCAGAAACAGAACACTACTCGTAAACTGTTCATTGGACATAGACGTACCTGGTGCTCTGAACATGAACTAAACAAAAAACCTGCTCGGAATGACTGAGGAACAGCCAGACGAAAGTCTTCCACGCTTTCAGGCTAAGGCGCGGACTTATAAACGTAAACGTTTTACATCTCCAATGGCTTTTCAGATCTTATTTTGAATTTGATTCAACTTTCTACAGCAAGTAAAGATTTTAATTTATGCGAGGCCTAGGCCTCACGTCAAACTGTCAACTTTTTAGCCGATGAAAGTCACTTAGCTGTTGTAAACAGCCAATCAGAAAACGAGAAAAGCTATTGACAACGTTGACGTAAATTTGAATAAAATGCATTTACTTCGTACGTTTGCGGTTGTTTACGGTGCCTTTTCTTGTCATTTTAACCCGGCATTTGACTATTTTGGGGTTTGCTATTGTAAAAAACAAATTGACCTCCGTTTTTTATGTGTCTGTCCTCTTACTGATGATGAATTTCGTCATAACATTGTCAAAGTTTGCTCTGGAAACCACTCGCCTTCGGCTTGTGGTTTCCACGGGCGGTTTCCACAGCACTTTGACAATGTTATGACGCAATTTATCATCAATTGGCCATGTTCTAAACGAGTAAGGGCCTGGGAACGAATCCAAATTTCATTGAAAATTACTGAAATTGAATTAAATCGATTCTCACATGAAAGGGTATCTCAAAATAAGCAGTTTCAGCAAGTTTGAGTACGTTTGGTTGAAAAGCCGCAAGATTACATGCATTTAAAACTTAAAAAAAATCCCATACAAATGTCTCTACTTCGGAAAGTGTGTCCCTCCAAACCATACAAAGTCTCTAATTTTAACAATTTTCAAAAGCATTTTTTTCAGCTCCAATTCTACTGAACAGCGTCAAAGTTGGTTAGGTGACCATTTTTGAGATGCTCTTTTATGCAGTGAAAACAATTTTTTCCAATCGATAAAATTTAAAACCTCATTCCCAGGCCCCTACTCGTTTAGAACATGGCCAATAAGAGGACAGACACATAAAAAACTGACGTTAATTTCTTAATTACGCAACTTTATGGCGCGTGGTAGCGTGGACGTGCGTCATAAATCACGGGCGTATTTATGTGTCCAGGGTAATTCGATTGCACTCGTTTTTCCCGTGTTTTAATAATTCCTTGCATTCCCACTGGATTGTCACAAAACACTTGTTTCCGGACTTCACTTGTTGGTGTTTCTTGTTGGTGTTTGAGATGGCGAAGCAAGTGGAACTATCTATACGCTGCGTAGTTAAAGGCTACTACGAATGTCCCTTTAAAGTGAATATTGGGGAAACATTTTACGCATTCAAGTAGAGAGGAGAACGTGGGAATGCGTACTCATTATTGAAAATTTTTTATAATCAATTAAAATCAATATTAATCAATAATAATCAATGATAATCAATAAAAATCGATACTCACTCATCTTTTAGACATTGATTTTTATTGATTTCCAATACCAATCAATTAATTGTTATTGATTATTATTAATTATTATTGATTTTATTGATTATCATTGATTGATATCGTCGGGTTTGAATATGATCCCTTATTGGAATTACCTGATTTCGACACCTTTAGCTATTTAGCAAGTACTCCATAAAATCACTTTTTTAGTCTTTCTCGCCTAGCCTTCGTTTACACATTTTCCAAAATTTATTTCGCTAGTTGCTACATTAATCTTTCGTCTAACCAACGAGCTGAAAACTCAACATGAATTTTGAAAAATTATATCCCCGAAGGTTTACAGTAAACTTACGTTTTGAAAACTTCTTGAAATAAAATATCCAAACGTCCTGGTAGCCAGCTAGACCAAACTCGTTTACTTGTAAAACATCAATTCGCAGTAAATTCAACAAACTGGTTTCAAATACCTCAAAATTGTCTTTAAAGGCCTTACACGGCTATTATGCCGTGTCACAAGCAAAATTTTGAATATAGACTCACTAGATTATATTAAAGCTGCAGGAAAATTTTACCAAGACAACAATGACTTACTAAACAAAACAGCTCATCCGAAAAGCCGAATGCTACAAATTCACTGCCAACACTTGTGTTGTTTAGTGGTAACCGTGCAGCCAGCCCTGTTGTATCCCACAAACCATCAACGTATTGACATTAAATAACTGAAATTCAACGCGCGAGAAACAGCAGAATTGAGTTGAGATACGCTTTGAAAAAACACGGCTTCCGACAAGCGTCGAATTGTTTATAAAACTTGGGCGTATCAGGAATGATTACTCAGAGCTCTTGACGCAATCACTCTAAAGAGGTACGTATAATCCACATTTCTATCAAAGCATGATTTTCATTCAGTTGATCAGAGGTGATCTTAAGCCACACACTCTGTCGGACGGAATGAGCAAGGTGTTAAAGCTCTAGCTACTACACACACGAGAAAACAATACACTGCTGTAGTATTTTGGATGAACAATGCTTAATCATGACTCTCGCTGTTCCAAGAACGTTACTTCAGTGCACTTTATTACTCATCGCTTTGGCAAAACCTTACTGTAGTGTCTTTAGAACCCAGATCCCGTTAGGGAAAGAACGCCTGACTATTGTAACGAGAGAGCACGAGGTGCAATGGTGGATTAAATTATCACACTGTCTGGTTTAATCCGGTGGAATCCGTCTTTGTGTCAGACTAGCCCGGTCCACAACACTTACTTTCAACAGAAACCGACAGAAGATGTCAGGATTGAAGAGATTGGAAAGGGAAAATGAATACATAAGTCGCTTCCGGCTATCCTTTGCTCGATCAAAATAAAATAATTGTAGAGATAATTAGGCACGATTATTTCAACTTCACACTCTAAGTGATAACAGGAGGACAAACCTACAGATTTTCGTAAGTAAACTTATCCATAGCGAATTTACCGGTTTATTTTTTACATAATCTACTCCATTTCAACGCAGTATACTGATTTTATTTTGCTTGGCGAACAAATTACATCAAACATAAACATTAAGTTTTCCCTTCGTGAAATAAATCATTAAACCCGAGTCTTTCCGCAGCTTGTAAACTGAAACCATGCTACACTGTCAACTCTTGTAATTGGTGTTAGGCTTCTTTAGCTTTTTCACAGAAATGTTTAGGGAAAAATCAATTTACACTTGCAATTTCCGAGAGATTGTCTACTTTCCGAAAATACTATCTGGTCATATTTTGCACTTCAAACGACAGCGTTGCCTCTCCGAAAGAAAAGGAATCAGTTTCCCAGTGGTGGCAAATTTCATAAAAGAAAATTCAAGTTTTGATCACAATTTCATCCTGATTTCTCATGCATTTCTCAAGAGTTCTCGCCAAATCAAATTGATGAGAGTCTTGAGAGCTTCTGATAATCAAAGCAAGCCGTAATCTTCGTTCATATGTTTAAGAGCACCTATGGCTGAATATGAGTGGAGTTCTTGGTTTTAGCCCAGAGCAACAGATTAATTAGAGAGCTATATCAATTGCATCTGATACCAAAGTTTTGCTTAAATTTTAGAACAGTATAAGCGATCAGTCGATAGTGTAGCATATAAAACGTGATAAAAAATAGACTTAAGTACTTTGAAAAACACATTGAGGGAGTTAACATTTATTGAGGATGTCTGATTTGCTGAGTATAAGGAATCAATGTCAAAATGGATAATTTCAATTCAATAAAAAAGTGTCTTCATTAAGTGAGTAAGGGAAAACAACAGACAAATGAGCATAGAGACACACATAGACAATCGATATGTGCAGCTGCATGGTGACTAAACTCGGGTATCTATTCAACATGTTGCGGGGTTAGGTTTAGCAATCAGTAATTGAAAGCAATTCATGCAATAAAAAAACTGTATTATGCATTAGGTACTACTGCATCAATTCTTCAACTAGGATCTCATTGCAAGATCACTGTCAAATTACACAAGAAACCAAACAGGCGAGATACCAAGATGATTTGTAGCACTGATCGAAAACGAAACCGAGTAACTAGGAAGTACCGTGGCAGCACTGCCAGTAAGTAGCAGATTCAACTGAGATGCACGGAACAAGGGTTCAAGGTTTCTTTTCACCGATCACTCTTAACTGAAGTTACTTACCCGTCTTGTCCTGAAATGATATTCGTTACAGACTTTGTCTTTGTCCTCTTGCAAGAAAGGAGATTCTGCAACCTGTGAAAATTCACAACATGAAGTTGAGGTTAGCAGTTAAGGTCGCTTTTATGTCCTATGCAACTCCTCTCAACATGTAAATCTCTTTAGCCGATCACAATTTATGGGTTTGCAGTGGTTTGTAAATTTCTTATTGGCTCTTTCTTTAAAACACTGTTCTTGCAAAAAAGTCCTCAGTGAACAGTTTTCAAAATCAATTGAATATTATGTCATTCCATCTAAAAAAAATTTCTGGAACGATGGCCACTGAAGAAATCGGATCTGCGATACTGTACTTCACGGTCCTACGAGCGATCATTAAACTGGAAGCGATCGATCTAGAGAGATATGAACCAAATCTTATCAAAGCCTTATTTTCATTTAAACAGAACCGATTTCAAACCAACGAGTTAGAGACCATTCGGAGACTGACGAGCAAGTCCTAACATCTCTACTATAACACACACACGGGAAAAAGACACACAGCTGCGGTAAATAGCCTGATCAGTCATGATTTGTATCACAGTTCTTATAATGTTGATATCCAGCTCACTCACCACTTAATCGGACTTTAATTCCAAAGGATACCAACAAAAAATGGCAGAATCAGACCACGCCACTCCACTCGCGATGAGATCGGTAGAAAGCAGAACCGTGAAAGCGGAACTCGTTTGTATTATGGATCTTTCGATCAAAGTACGACGACTACATCACGCGATATTTTAAACTTAGCACTCTGAAGTCATACGATTAGGCACGTTCTAAAACTACTCGGCATTGGGGGAATTTACCTTTCACTTTTGTTTTCCAGAGGCTACCTCCAATTCACAACGTATCTATGATTTTTGGTTCGTAACCTAATCATATAAACAGCGACAGTCACTATTTTTTTTTTACTGGTAGCACAACGCGCACAAATGGTTGATTTCAAACTTGTTCATTCACAGTAAGATGAACCGTTATCCAACCACCTCAAAACACCCTGCTGAAAAAGGCTATTGTAAACAAGGAAAGAATTGCCTGTATGAAAAGTTCCAGTACTTACTGTCAGACGTTCTTAGGCGAAACCCTGAAAAAGCAGGCTAGATACAGAATATATACCAGGCAAGCTTGGCCGGTCGTGTGCGAAAACAGCACCAGCTTAGATCTCTTGTCAGAGAACGTCTTCTGCAAATTTTAGAACCGATTAAGAATTTGTGTCACAAATGACTTCTGTATTCCTTACCGTCTCTTGACTGAAAGAATCCCTCCTATATTTCCTTTACGAAAAGAAGGAATTTATAACCTAAAAAAAATTGGCAATTAAGATGGAGTTTAATACTGTTGAAATAAGATGAAGTTATTGAAGAAAGTATCTTCCTTTTTAAGACTGGAAAAAAAAACATAAGAAAAAAGAAACATAGAAACGAGGTATAAGCAATCGTTATGTGCGGTTTGTGATAGAAGATTAAAGAGTGTAAACTGTGTTTGTTGGACGAGCGATGGAGCGATCACTGATTGATGAATAAACGACGACATTCTGAGTTACGCTCATAACATAATTTTCAGCTTATCACTCACCAATTGCTCGAAATCTTACTTCCAAACGAAACCAACGACAAATTAAAACTTGTAGGATGATGACCAACGATCAACGCCACTGCAAAGTGGAATAAAGTGAGAGTGGAAATTCTTTCGAAGTCTAATGACGGTAGTATCGAAAACGAAGACCCACTCGAAAACGAAGACCCACTCGAAAACGAAGACCTACTCGAAAACGAAGACCTACTCAAAAACGAAGACCCACTCGTAAACGCAGACTCACTCGCAAAAAGAGCGGTTGTTATGAATAAACGCAAATATTATTTGTATAAAACAAAAACGTCAGAAATTTCTGCAGCTATATTTTATTGAGTAAAATAAGAGCATAAAGATTGATGTGGCTTACTCCCATCCCTAAGTTGGGCCATTGTTTTCGATACCACCGGGGACGGAATAGTACATTTTGGCTGTCTTTTTTATTTTACTCAATAAAATGTAGAGCCATTCAGAAATTTCTGACGTTTTTGTTTTACACAAATAATATTTGCGTTTATACATAACAACCGATCTTTTTGCGAGTGGGTCTTCGTTTTCGAGTAGGTCTTTGTTTTCGAGTGGGTCTTCGTTTTCGACTGGGTCTTCGTTTTCGAGTAGTTCTTCGTTTTCAAGTGGGTCTTCGTTTTCGAGTGGGTCTTCGGTCTTCGGTCTTCGGTCTTCGGTCTTCGGTCTTCGGTCTTCGGTCTTCGTTTTCGAGTGGGTCTTCGCTTTCGAGTGCGTCTTCGTTTTCGAGTGGGTCCTCGGTCTTCGGTCTTCGTTTTCGGGGTCTTCGTTTTAATGACTGATTGTCACGCGATCGGCAACGATTGCACAACCTTGTCACCGGAAATGAGTTCCACGGCATTTAGTTTATAGTTTTTACTGAAAAGTATTTTCATCTCAAAGTATTCTGGGTTATCCAAAGCTGAATTTACCTTGCATGTTTTTTTTTTTTTTTACCGGAATGTATTTTTATACCATAGCATGCTAAATCTTTTCGGTTCACACTGTAAAAAATGACTAGTTAAAATGGCTATTTTAAATGATCGTAACTAATAACAATAGTCATTTTAGCCATTTTGAACAGTCGAAATTGTCAACAAATGAAAATAGTTAAATTAACTTTTATAATAGGTGTTTGAACCACTGAGATTAGTCGTGATAACACTAACTATTCTGATAAGTGTCAACGACCAAAGTTATTAGTCATATAAGCCATGACACGTGTTTTAAGTTTGTTCCACTTTTGGAATCAGTCTGATTGCTGTTTGTCATCTCATGCCGGACTTTCGATTAAAGCGGTAAGTGAGATAAGTTACCGAACTTACTTCAACCGACAACAAGAATCTGCAACAAGACAAAAATAACGTAAAATGTCACCGTGCAGTGCTTTTTAAAACGGCTCCGTCAGCGCTGATTGATCACGAAAATGTGCTGAAACTTGATTGTTTCAAGAACAGCCGGAAACTCATTCGAAACTAAAATTTTTAAAACAACCATTAGTGGCTGATATAACTATTAAAATGAGTTATTTCAACTAGTATTGTGAGTGGTAAAAATGACAGTTTTTAAATCAGTCATTATAACTACGACAGACCGTGACAACTAAAGCAAAACCGGTTAACTCGCACTGATCAAAATGAAGACAAGTCTATGCTTTACACCATTGCTATTGAAATTTACTTATAGGTTGAATGAAATGAAAGCTATTGCTTATGACAACAGCAACTATTGTGACTTGTTACGATAACTGTTTCAAAATAAGTCATTACAACTATGACAAAAAGTTGAGGATTAACAACAACAACGACACAGGCTAAAGTTGTTCTAGCAACTCTTGGTGTATCGCCGCTGTAATGAGGACAAGGGAACAAATAGTTTGATTGGTTAAAATAACTGTTTCGAATAGTGATTACAAAAGACAAGAATCTCACGCTGGTAACAATACGTAAATATCTGGTCGACATCTGTGAAATATTTTGGTTAGTTTGAGAGCTTAAAAAAAAAGTTCAGGGTCCTGTTACTGAAAAATAATAAACGTTTTCCGTCTTCAAGGCCGTCTGATGATTGACTTGATGGTCGAAAACCGTTTTTTTTTTTTTTTTTTTTTTTTACTTATAACATTTTTATTCCTTTTGAGAGCTAAGTTAGCAATCTGCGATCGGGACTGTTCGGCGGCGCTTTCGGTAAGCTTCTATTTGAGTACTTGTGTGATCAATAAATATCGGTCCAGTCAATGTGATCTAACGCCAAAGGAAATCTTCGATAGTGGTGATTGCCGTGACAGTGCTTGAATCTTTGCGACCGCAATAATCGGTGATTATGAAATGATTTCGGAATAGAACGGGCTTTTACTGAACAATCGCACACTCTCTCGAATTTCCTTTGGTACAATCAAATGACGCTTTATTTGGCGATGCTCTGTCATGTAAAGGAAACCGCATTTATGTTAACAATGCGGGTTAACAATGCTGTCTTGTCATTTTATAATTATAATGATACTGTAGTCTCTTTGTTCTCCTGTGACACGTTTTATGACTTGAACTGGCTAAGCCTTCATTTCGTGAGAAACGTTCGTCTGGTGAACATTCTGCGGTGTCGATCAAGGTTTCTTCCTCCGTTTTCGCAATAACCTGCGATCAGGCCAATTTTATCATCGTTCGTATGCCCTGTTATGTCGTCGTTCGGTTATTTTCGCAGTGGCATCAGTGCTTCTGACAAAACATTCCACCAAGTGAACGGAAAACGCGTTTTATATTTAGCTCGGATCAGAAGAAAGGTAGGCCGAATTGAACTATGCCGAATGATGTACACCACATTATGGGTGGTGCATAGAACAGCGAATGCCATTATTGATTCTTCTATCATGTTTACACCCAAAAAGCTGACGGAGTAGATTGATGAGTTCTTTGGGTTCGATTACTTGACAATCAATTCGCTGAAGCTTCATGGCGGCATGGACATAAAAGCGACACAGACCGACGCACGAGGTGAGTAGCTTCTGGTACTCAACTTTTCATTTTCTACTTGACATGGCATGCTAGATACATAAAATGCGAAGTTTTCCAAGAGAGAATACTTTATTTCATGTATATTTGGAAACTCTCTTGTGATGGATTACAGAGAAGCACAAAAATTTTTTCCCGCCTAAACACGTTGTATGCGTGAACGACATCGCCAAGCCAACTCAAAAGCTTTCAAAATGGCGGCCGTCGGCGAGGAAGACGAAAGTGATGTATAAATTTTTTAAATTAGCTGCTACAACCTGGAAATGGCGGCGATACAACTACAATGAGTGGACAATTCATCAAGTAAAAGCGGAATTGAATCGACGAAATCTTTCGAAAACAAGACTTGTTTGATCGAGTTGTTGAACACGATGAAATTGGGATTCTGCCAGAGACCTCTGCTAGCAGGGAAGGTTCTTTGTGGCGAGGATTGGCGATTGAAGTGGATGATCTGCCACCTTACCTCTCAATAAACAACCTCGACTGAAATTTGATATATCAGTATAAACAAATGTCTGAGAAATATTTTGTACACCTTCTTACACCACGGATCGGTCATTTTGATTTCGTCACTGAAACAAACAAATATGCCATGCGAAGGAACAAAAAACTTACCATGTTCGGTCGGAACAAGTCCTGAGGAGCTGAAGGAATTTCTGGGGATTACTGTGTGGATAAAGCTCAAACAATTTGCCGATTTCTAGAATAATTTGTTCGTTGCTGCTCCAACTATTTTCAGAAATCACGTTTTAACATTGAGTTAGTCAAAGTTGCTATTTTTGAGGCTTTCCAAGATACTGTAAATGTGCTTTTAGTGTTCAAAGATCATCATGGACCACATGGCCCTCCATATGGTGGTTTAGGGTTAACATACCAAACCTACCAATACTCGAACGCACTCTCTAATCTACGATTACAACTAGTTTGTATTTGGCGATCCGTTGAGAGTTTATACAAACCTGTCTAACTACACTGTATCTTATTACTATCATTTAACAAGGGAAACGACAAAGACGTGGGAAGCTTGGTAGGTACGTACTTTAATAGCGCAGTTTTCAATACGGAATCGAAATCGAAGTGTTATTGTTGTCTCGTTTAGCCAGAACTTAAGCTTTTAAAGCTTACGTATTTGGTTTGAAATGACCACAGGTTTTGTAGACTTTGTATGATGTCTCTAGTGGACACTCCGAGAAAGAGGTGAAGAATATGCTGTTGTGTCTTCTCGTGTTTGCTTGGCAGTTTTACTTTGATTACAATGTGCCACTAGAGAATCTGACTTGAACGACCCAAGGAGATATTTTTTACGGTATTTTTTTTTTATTTTGAATTCCTTGAATGGAGGACTGAATTGTTGATGAATGAACTGAACGTTTTTCACTTTAAGTACTAATTATTCTTGACTTTGAATAAAAACAAAATTGTGATAAGGGTTGAAAGGCTGAACTCAGCAGAAGCCGTTGTTTTGTCAAGGCAAGATTTAATTGCTTGCCTACTGACAATTTCCTAGCTGAGGTTGTCCCTTGGGGAAGCCTTGCTTGGGCTATAATCTGCAGCCTGTGGGTTCTTGCTTTCCTATTTGACCTGGCTCACATTTGTATAGCATACATGTTCTTTTCCATCCGAGATGCCAAATTTACCCAATTCACTATTTCAAACAACATCTTGCCAGTTTCTGCAATCAACAAGTTCAGTACTCCAAGATTGGAATGAGAAAGAGAAAAAGCAAACAAAAGAAGAATCGCATACATGTAAGTCAAAAAAAACTTCTCAACTGTTTTGTAATCCAACAAAGCTAAGACATTAAAAGAGAATTGCTGAGCTTGATAATTAAACTGTAAGAGTGCTGGCCAAAAATTTAAGCAAATGCCTGTTTCTATAAATGGAAGAAACCAAAGAAGAAAACGACTTCTTTATTCTGCAAGCTGATAAATTTAAGGAAGTAGATAGTTAAGAAAAAAATAGGGTATTGTTTTTTTTTTAATGAAAAACATTTCGTGAGATCCAACTTAATTTCTTTTTATCAATGAAGTAAAAGCCATGTTAAATCTTATTCCTCCCACTAGTTTTCCACAGCTTTTGGGGGTCAACATGGAACCAGATCCTATTTCAATGACCCAATTTCTAGGTTTTAATCTGGAAAGTGTAACCTTAGACAACGTTTCCAAGAGACTTTGTTACATCAGTGAAATGGCCAGTATCATGTTCACCAGGGACTCAATGCAATTCACCTTTCAGGTTTTATTCATAATGACAATTTGAAGCCTAATAATGTTATTGTTATGGTTGAAGTAAGAGGTCTTATTATAATGCTTCTGTCATTGACTTTAAAAATGCATGCCACCTACTTCATAAAGGAATATTTTACAAGATAATTACTAAGAAGCATTTAAAAATGTATCCTCATTTGGCACCTGGGCAACTGGTACGGTGTAGCTGGTGATTTGCCACAAAGTGTCTTCTGATGTTTATTCACCAGCAAGTTCTCCCTTAAGCTAGAAAAGTTGATATGGATAAGTGCCCCTGAATGTACAACAGAGCCACCTTAAACATTAGATTTTTAAAACATTATTGGTGATTTTGTTTCTATTTGAATTAATATGATAATGTGCAGTTGTATTTATTACTATTAGAAACCCAACACCGTTGCATCATGGCAGCAATGGTACACCTTTGTCATAAATATCATGAAAATTTTATAATTTTTGTTTTGAGGTTATAAGTAATATCTGGGATTTATAATCAACCCAAATCATTTTTATTTGTTGCAGAATTATTCAGATGTGGGTGCAGAACATAAGCAAGCTGTAACAGAAGCACCCCATCTGATTTCGAAAGAGGCAACAGTTGATGATATGCATTCTCTGGTGTTGGCAGCCAGAAATGGTAGCCTTCCATTTCAAAATAGTCAATATTGCCAGCCAATGCTGACTACCTGAAGAGCCTGGGTGGTCATAGCAAGAATGTTTATTTATTTCTTGAGTATATTTTAATACCTGCCGAGTCCAGAAGGAGCAATCATTCACTGCCAATAAGTGTTGAGGCAGTGGTAAGCAAGATGAATAGAATGACACAGAAACCACTCCACTGTCTTCCATAAGAACTTTGATTCTGAGACTGGGCAAAATTGAAGAGCATGCTAAAAATGTACACAGTTTGAGATTTCTTTGCATGATTAGACTGATTTTTTACAGTTGAGTTGAGCTCAAAATACTAGACAGCAATATATAATTTTAATTTTTTAAATTATTTTTTAATTTTTTTAAATTTTTAAATTTTTAAATTTTTTAAACAAAAACTAGTGAGCAGCACACAGCAACAGATCTTGTCAATTTTGTTTATTATCCGACCGGTTTCGTCTAATCAGACAGACTTCATCAGGGATTTAACAAGATTACAAATTGAACTACTTTTATACTAAACATTTACAGTATAAAGCACGTTCAAAGTAGGGTGTGAACAGCAAAAAACACCCACAAACAAATACGCACAGGATACAACGTAAATCCTGCGTTACAAAATGTGCAATAGTTAATTTTGGGGGTCACGATTTAACATTAAATCGTGACAAATTCCACTCTCAAATGCAATTTTTACTAAAAATACTAAAAGAAATTCCAGAGAAGGTTAAAGTGCACAACAACAAAAAAGAGTAAAGAGGATCGAGGTTTCATTTTCAATTTCCACAAACCATGCATGACATATAGTTTCTGTTAGTCTCACATACATGTATCATTTAAATGGGACTAAAATGTATTTCGAAGGTTAATACAAAGTTTAAAATAAAATTGTGTCATTACATTGGGTTGTAACTGTTTTTTTTCCTATCGTTTTCATTTCAAACGGTAATGATGATTATTTAGAGGTTACAAACACTGTACAGAGTTTTAAAATGATAACGAAAGCTGAAAACAGGTTGTTTTGGATCAATTCTGGGTACAATTAAGATAAGTTAGATTAATTAATTTGGTGTGATTTTTACCATTTCAAATGGTTAAAGCTATTGATTGTTTGGAGGTTACAACAACCTTTTTTGAATAACCCATTTTTTATAGTCAAAATAACGGAAAGTAACTTAAAAAAATGGGTTGTCTCAGATGCATCCTTGGTACTTTTTACATGAGTTAAATGGACTGATTTGCAAAGTTAAAACAACGAATGTAGGGTTATTTCAACCCAGTCAAAAGTTATAGTTTCAACTCATTATGAATCGGTTAATTCAACTGTTGATAACATGTCAAAACAACATCTACACGGGAGAAGATTCAACTAAACGTTAAAGTTAATATAACCCACCCCGTTGTTAATACAACTTACAAGAATCAGTTATTTTGAACCAGAAAAAATTGGTTGTTTCCATCAATTTACATTGGTCGTATTAACCATTTAAGTGTGGGTTGCCTCAGATGCATTTTACAACAATTTTAATTGGTTGGTTTAACTAGTCAGTTTTTACAGTGCAATGATAATCTAATGTCATGCACCAAAAATCACGATCAAGAGGCGCTACTTGAGATTATAACTGAACACCAAAACATCCATGAGCATTTTTTTCCAAAACTCATTTACTGTCAATAAATTAGGCTCCCAAACTGAAAAACCCCTGAAAGACCCTGAGACGTAAATTCCCCTTTTATAGTTTGGAAATCTTTAAGTTATGGCGGTTGACCTTGAATAAGATTGCAGATGCAGAGTTACTTCTGTGGACGAGGCCTTGGTCTTAATGGAACTATGGGTTTGACAATCTGTAAAAAAAAAAAACCGTGAAAACTGTTTCTTTTTATTTAATTTTGAGTATATATTTTTTAGTTAAAATTATTATTACAATTACTACAATTACAATTTCACAATTTAGAGAGAGAGAGAGAGAGAGAGAGAGAGAGACGGAGACGGAGACGGAGACGGAGACGGAGACGGAGAGCTTGAGGTACTAAGATAATAAAAGTACTTGCACTTGTGTCTTCTCTAATGATTCTTTAGATCAAATATTATTTTATCGATTTCAATGTAACTATCTTCAGTTTTCAAAATGTCAAATAGTACTCTTTTCATTTCTTTCTTAAAACTATTTTTTGGCAACTTTTTTATTCTTTCAGGTATCCCATTCCAAACTTTTGCTCCAACACGTGAAAAAGAGTATTTTTGCCGTCGATTCTAGAGTTTTTAATATAGATGTTCTGAGAGGTTGACGAGCACGTAGCATATTTGTGTATGCTAGACGTTCTACAGAAAAGATTTAGAATATTTGACGGTGCTTGTTTTGCATTTATATCATACATTAAGTTTGAGACCAACACAAGAAAACTTAAAGGTAAAACGTTAGTTTTGACAGATAGAGGGATAGCGTGCTCATTTCTGTCTGCAAAGTGAATTAAGCGTAGGGCGCGCTTCTGTAGAATAGTGAGTTTATTTAGATGTGTTTTAGAGGCGTGGCCCCAGAAAATAAGTCCATAGGAGAGATAAGGTGTTATAAGAGCATTATAGATATTTATAAGAACACAAAATGGTATATAATGTCTTTGTTTACTTAACATTCCAACAGTTTTGCTTATTTGGTTATAATAGAATCAATATGGTTCTTCCAGGAAAGGTTTTCATCAATAAGGACGCCTAAATACTTAATACAGTCTTTGTATTCAAGGTTTACATTTTTGTCTGAATCATAATCAAATATACAAATTTGGGGAATATTTTGGATTTTCTTTTGGTAGGGTCGGAAGATGACATAGTTAGATTTCTTAGTATTCAATGTTAATTTATTAGAAGTTGGCCAATCGTTAAGCTTTTCAATCTCGTTGTTTACAGTCACTTCTAATTTTTTCAAGTTTTAATCAGCAAATATAATACTGGTGTCATCGGCAAAAAGAAAGAACTTCAATTTGCTAGAACAATTATGGATATCATTTAAGTAAAGTAGAAAAAGAAGGGGTCCTAATACAGAGCCCTGTGGTACGCCGCAAGTGCTTGCGCACTTATCCGAGATGTGGGAGTCTGTCTGGGTTGTTTAGGTGCGATCAGTCAAATAGGATTCAGACCAGTTATTGATAATTCCTCGATAACCGTAATGATTAAGCTTGTCAAGTAGAATTTTATGATTAACAGTATCAAAAGCTTTCTTTAGGTGAATAAAGATCGCACAGGTAAAACAGCGTCGATCCATATTTGACTGAATAGCTTCAACTTTATCGATGATAATATGACGGGTAGAGTGCCGCTGGCGAAAGCCATACTGCGACGAATATAGAATGGAATGCAGTTCAATGAAACTGACCATCCGATTGTACATTATAGTTAGAAATTGTACATTATAGTTAGAAAGTAAAGATATAGGTCTAAGTTTAAAACAGCCCTCTCATCGTCTCATTCGAATATTGCAGACAGGCGAGATGACATTGCATGCACATTTCAAGAGATGCGCAGGTAAAGTCCGTGCAATTTGTTATTAGAAAGCGATAAAATTTCAAATTTAACCTCTTCTGGTGAGATGGGCTGAAAAAGAAAGGAAGAATCAGGTGATTTGGATTTAGCCAGATAGGGTGGAATGATTTCATCGCTAATTTGTTACCAATAGTTGCAAAGTGTTCGTTCCAGATGTTAGGTATTCTTGAGGAATTGTGTGTGACAAGGTTGTTATCAGGGGCACCCAACGACAAGTTTCGGTAGATATCTGTTCGGTGGAGGGTAGTTCGCCTTGGACTTTCGGCGGCGATTAAAGAGTGCACTCGGATTTTGGTAAGTAAAACGTGGCCTAAAAGATTCGTAATGTGGAAATCATAACCCCTGAGGTTTTCGGAGAAGTCGTTAGTGCTGTTTTTGGCAGTAAAAAACGTCAGCTAGCATTTTCGGAAAGAAAACAAGGTTCCCTAGAAAGTTCATTTCAGCTAGTATTTTCTCAAAGAAAGATTTTGTTCCCTAAAATTCTCGGGCAATCAACATTTCAGCTAGGGAATCCGAACAGATCAAAGTTTTTAGCTAACCAAAACATCACTTTAAACAGACTTCAAACACCATAAGGTACTTAAAAATGCCTTTCTACAGCCTTTGGCTGCTTTGGCTCGTTGGGTGCCCCTGTATTATCACGTGGGTCTCTTAGTGCCGTTATGAGACGTTTTTTTGCGGTTTGTGAGAAGCTTATTTATTGCTTGCCACGTTTTCTTAATGTTGTTAATATTTGCAAGTAATTAGCATAAAATTTTCAGTTATTCTATCGTCACATGCATGCACTGATGAAGGAATACCACAACTTGAAACACAAGCAAAGCCAGGAAGACTATGTGTCCGTCTTTTGAGTAAATAAGTAAACGATTTGCATTTGGAGAGTAAGACCCCATTTGAAGGTCGGTTCATTATTCAGAGATTATTCCATTTCATTGGCCTTAAACGGCGACATAATTTGGAAGAAAAAGCAAGCAAGGCTGCTTACACGCAAGGAACATTTTTCATCTTAGTCAGGGTGTTACAGATTATGACCCCGAGGCAAAACGACATTACTGTTTAAAAATAAGTTGCGGATACAATATCATACCATAGTTATCACGTTAGCACGTTTCGCAATTCAGTGACGTATTTGGCAATTAATTCGAAGGAAAGTAGAAACCTAAAAGAACTGACGACAAGAAATCAATCGAACATGAACAGATGTCATAGAACCCATTTTCATCCAATGCCGTTGATCGTTTAGCCACCTCAACCAAGAAAGCGTGCACAGCCGGAAAACGTCAACAAAATGAACCACATGTTTGTCCACATACCGTCCAAGATTTAGCTTTAATAGGGAATTTAAATCGTTCTGTGGACTCACTTTTACGTGACTCTTTGGCCCCCTGGTGGGGTGGAGGGGGTTGGCCGGAGGGGGACTACCTCCAGAAAAATTGGGTAGGGGTGTGCGGCCCTCTTCCTGAAACCCTTACCCTATTTCAGACCAAAATCTGCGATTTTCCCTACCCTATTTCAGACCTGATCAAAAATTCGATACCCTATTTCAGGCCTATTTCACGTACACGGTTGACGTAACCATAATGAACGACTAAAAAGAAGGGCTTTTGTTGATGATCTTATCGCCTACAGATGAAAAAGTACCTTCTTCTAACAAAACATACCCAATTCTAGACTAGAGTGCACAAACCATACTCCATTTCAGACCAAAATGGGCAAAATTGATGCCCTATTTCAGACCAAAACGGCTTAAAAACCATCCCCTTTAAGGCCGAACATACCTATAAAGCCAATATAAGAGAGTATACCCCCCCCCGGGGATAACTTGGTCGAACTTGTGTTTAGCAAATGCGATGATGGACGAAAGTGTTTGAACGATTTTAAAACAATGTAGAAGAGGTGGTGGTTCTAGGAAAGTTACACTCCAATGTGGTCGGTGATCGATCGTACATAGCGACAACTGAGCGCTTTGACCCGAAATGATCGCAGCGTTAGGTTTAAACCATCGATTTACCGATCATAAGGAATGACCAATTTTTCACTGATTACATACGAAGTAGAAGAAGGTTAAAATCTACACAAAAACAACTAAACTCATTGATGTGTCCATTCTAATAGCTGGTCACGGTGACCTGTACTCTGGATGCCGGAAGTTTATTTTTTTCGTCTCTCGAGTTCTATTTTGGCTTTTCAGGGATATTTATTTTTTTCAACGGGCCTCTGGAACCAGGGTAGGTGGCCTGCAATTGGAAACACTAACAGGCTAATTTACAAATATAAATTTACATTTGAAAGCCTATTACTCTTAAAACATTAATTCGCAGGTAATTCATCAAACTGGTTTTCGAAGAACTCAAACCTGTTCTTAAAGTCTACAGCTATTAAGCCGCGCCACAAGCAACATTTTGGATATAGGTCACCAAATTAAATTAAATCCTCGTGTAAATTGTATTAGGACATGCAAGAATGACCTCTAATACAAAACAGCTCATCCGAACCGCCAAATAAAAAAATAACATGCCATTATGAAATTGAAACTGTGCTACAAATTTACTGCCAATACTAGTGTTTGGTATTAACTGTGCAGTCGTCTTGGATCTCACAAACCATCAACGTATGGACATTAAATAATTCAACGTGCGAGAAACAACAGAATTGGTTTGAGATACGCTTCACGGCTTCTGACGAGCGTCGACGTATTTATAAAACTTGGTCTTTAATATCAGGGATGATAAGCTCACTGATTACAAGCGCCGTAGAAGAGGGATTGAAATCGATACAAAAACAAACTTAATAATCATCTGTATTCTCCATTGATTGGAACTGAATACCTTTTATTGCTGTTCAAAGCATTTTCACTAAAAACTAAACCAATGAACAAAAAGCCAGGAAGCTATTGTCAGCAGAATCAACCTTAGAAAGCGAAAGAATCATTTCAGGTAGTCACACACTTTACCAAAAGCCGCATGTAAAAGAGGTTTCGTAACTATTTTTATCCAGGCCCGTAGGGAGGGGAGGGTGGGTGGGGTGCTAGTGATATGTACTCACCCACCCCTCTCCCACTTCATTGCCGGACAGTAAAAGAAATGATTGAAAAAGAATAGTGATGTGTAACCCTAATTCTTGTGACCTGATTCGGTAATAAATTCGATGAAACGTTTTATTTTTTTGTTCATCAGGTACTATGGTAAATTCTTCCGGCTTAGTGATCGTAGCATTAAATGAAACTCCCGGTAAGACTGCTTGCGCAGCTGGTACAATATGCTCTAGCCAATGCTTTTTGTCTCTTTAGGACGAAAACTTAACAGATCACTGTGGATACCTATAAAGCTTGTATCTCTGTCTTGTCAGGGTCGTAAGAACTGTTATCTGGTATTCAGTCACTGTTTCCTATTAGTCTGCGCTCTTCTACATGTCATACCAAAGTGATATGAATTCTGATTGGTTTATCGTGTCGTTTAAATCTGTTGTAGTTGGTCAAAGTAATTTGGTTTTGGTTTTACGACAGTGAATTGAAAATCGCTCTAACAATTCAGTTAACTGGTGTTTCGAATTTATTGCACAGACTCCGACATCAGCTGCCTTACAAGCCAGACTAGCTCCAACTCCTGCCACAGCAAAGCTCGTCCAAGGCGAGTTGTTCAGTCAGAGCGTCCGCACTGTGAGCATTCAGCAGGTCCTGAGAAAACAAGTATTAAGTCAAGTTCTTTGGATAAGTTTCCGTGTTTTTAAAATGGGTAAGAGAAGGAAAGCGCGCAAAAACCCTTAAGAAACGGTAGGAATCACTCGTGGTCTAGATGATTAAGGAATGGATGTTCATCATTTTCAGCACAATTCTCACCCAGATGAGTACATTAAACAGATTCCTGACCAAGACTCTAGGGCCAAGTTGTTCAAAGAGCGATTACGCTTACCCATGGTTAGTTATTTCTGAAGTTTTTCCACATTATTAAGTAATATTAATTACACTTTCAACGAGCACGATGAAGCCCCTCCAAATAGCTCCGAGGGAGGTTGGATGCCTTGTGAGGTTTACATAACGTAGTGATTGTTCACCAATCACACGGCCAATCTCAGACAAAAAGTTAACTGTTTAACCCTAACAACTGAAGATCACTGCTAAGCTCCAAACATTATTCTCTGTTTCACTGAGGCTCTGTTCTTTTAGTTCTCTGTCTATAAAAATGGTTCCCAGGGTATCAAGTAAGAAATGACACTCAGAAACATTGAAAATAGGAATATCACAGGCCGAAAAAGAAGAAAACATAAGAATTGTCGCCACCAATAGAAGAAAAAACAGGGCACTTTCTTTGAGTTGTATACTCTTAGCACTTCCAACAGCAACTCTGTTCCACAACGCAATGTTCGTACAAATGTGCTGGCATTACCATAATTATAAGGCAAACAAATGTTACCACTGATGTAACTGCATGAGCAGAACTTTTCCTCTACAATATTAATATTATCATTTTCTTCTTACATATACAATGTACAGTGTACCTGTTTGTTGGCATAAATTATATCAGACAAAGAGGATCTTTTCAATTTTTTCTCCGTCATTAGCTTTGCAAGTTCTTCACGGACCCCACTAGTGCTCTCATCGTTGGTGCTACCAGTCACAAAGATCACACCTGCGAGAAGAATTAATGTGTATTACAGTCTTCAGTTTATAAATAACAAAAGAATACACTCAGGTTTATCACAGAAACCAAGTCAGTCTGCTTTACGCTGATAACAGAGTCATGTTCTTTGCCGCTGAAACTGCTTGAGCTAGAAGCATCCCTTAACAGTGACATAAATTGTATTTCCTCGTGGATGCATGATAACCTTTTTTTAAACCTGAGCAAAACTGAATACCCTGTATGTAATTTATGAATCATACCAAAGAATAAACGGAAGGATAGCATAAGTTTATCCTGCAATGGATCTCCCTTGACAGAATCAGAGTCCTTTAAATATCTCGGTGTCGTGATTGATCAGCACTTGAGCTTTAACAACCATATCGAGCCCATAGTTAACAAGGTCTCGAGGAAATTGGGCGTATTTAGGCGTTTGAGAATTTCTCTTACCATGGCTGCAGCTGAATGCATCTACAAGACAATGATCGTACCAAATTGACTCACGCAAACGCGTTCGAAGCGAGCCCCCCACCCTCCCCCAGTTGCAAATCTGCTGCGTGGGCCCTGTATCTTAAGTTTATTACTCAGGCTGCGAACGTCTCGAGCGTCGCCCGGGTCTAAGATTACCGACGGTTATTCTTTTTCGTCGTCGAGTATCATCCACAAAGTGCACTTCCGGCGTTTCTGCGCAAGCGCTAACTATTTTTAACAACAGTGATGCCTGTTGTCACGTATCGGAAAATGTCGATTCACCTAGTGTCTTTTGAAGTCTGAACAAACAATATGTTAAGAGAAGTGTCTATGCGAATGATTGCAAGTTCAACGGCGAGAAGAAAGCTTTTAACATGAGTAAACTTAACTCCAGATGGACTGCCGTGTTTCCTCGTGTCTGCTTCAGTAGACTGCGAGTAGTCTCTAATTTTGGCGATGGATTGTGGGGCGGGCGAAAGACACGTGCGCGCGCGAAGTTGCGAGGAGACGCGACGCGAGGGGAGCGCCAAAAATTAGAGACTACAGACAAAGGGAGTTTGACCTTTCACGGCCGAGTGATTCGGAAGTATAAATCTCATATCAACAGCAAGAACGATACTTGTTGTCACGTATCGGAAAACGTCGATTCGCCTTGTGTCTTTGAAGTCTGAACAACTAATATGTTAAGAGAAGTGTCTATACGAATGTTTGCAAGTTCAACAGCGAGAAGAAAGCTTTTAACATGACCAAAATTTAACTCCAGATGGATTGCCGCCGTGTTCCCCGTATCGGGTGTCTGGAGAACTCAGACCTAGAAAACTCAGAACTCAGACCTAGAAAACTCAGACCCCCCCCCCCCCCAAATCTGGAAAACTCGGACCCCATCAAAACTATACAAATTTTCAAAGTCAAATAAACGTGGACAAAGTAAATTATCGCCGTTCAGTGCGCTGAAATGTTACACCCTCTATTTATCGCAGATAACAAACACTTCACGTTATTATAATCGGCTCCGGAGCACGAGACCTACAAAACTGAGACCCCCCCCCCCCAAACTGGAAAACTCAGACCCCCTCATAACTATACAAATTTTCAAAGTGAAATAAACGTGGGCAAAATGAATTATCGCCGTTCATGAGGGGTCTCAGTTTTCCAGATTGGGGGGTCTCAGTTTTCTAGGTCTTGTGCTTCGGAGTCGATTATAATAACATGAGACGACAAAGGAGAAGTGTTTGTAAACAGTTTCACTCTGCTAATTAATTTTCTACTCACATTTCACCGAGACGTACTCAATTAACGTTTATGCGAAAAAATCCTACATCGTTCGATAAGCGTTTCCTTTCTCAAACAATTATCCATCGAAGCGAAAACAAGTGTGCTTAGTTTTTTTTTTGGAATCAGTACACTATTTTTATCACCTTGCAAAACGATAAACCTCTGTGGCCAAAAGGTCACTGTTCTTGCCTGTGACGCAGCTAACCCGGGTTCGATGTCTTTTAGTGGTATATATCACGGGCTTTATTTTTCTGTTTCTCTTTTTCTTGTTCTTTTAGAAATATTTTTTACAAGTGTTATAATTATTGTTCTCAATGGTTGAGCTGTATTTTAGAGGAATATATGTTGATAGGGGTCTAAAGAAATAGACTCCAACACAAGCTAAACACAATGCGTCCGATGTAAGAAAGACAGACTTCCCTCTATTCTTTTGTTTAGCGCTAAGTTAGGGATACAATACTGTTTTTTGCAAGCCTGAGTTTAGGCTAATTGTACCCTCTTGTTTAAGAATGCTGTAAGAACATTGGTGAAACTTTCATGCACAACTATGGAAAGCCACAACTTTCTTATGTGGTCATTTATCTTTTGATGTTGACGTTTTGTAGTTTTATGGTGTAGTTTCGTTATTTTGTAGTTCATTTACATTCTCATGCGGTATGGTTTCGTCGTTATGTTATGAGGATCAGTAATTATGTGGTGTGGTTTCATCATTAGGTGGTGAGGTCTTGTCTTTACGTGTTGAGGTTTCGTCATGTTGTGATGTGGTTTCAGCATTATGTTATGTAGTTAGTCCATTATGTGATGTTGTTTTATCATTATGTGGTGTGGTTTCACCTTTTTTCATCTTTTATGTGGTGTGGTAACTTGATGTGATGAGGTTACTTCATTATGTAGTGTGTTTCTGTCATAACGTTATGTGGGGCCAGTTGGAGAATTGGACTGGACTGTGGACGGGACTGTGGACTGGACTTTGGTCTCGACTCTGGGTTGACTGTTATGCAATTGTCTAAACATTAAATGGGGTTTATATTTTACTTATTAGTTAAAAATCAAATTAAGTGAAATTTCAGTTGATTAAGATCAAATTACCATTAACTGCATTTTACGATGCTGTTGTAAGGCTCCATCATGCTGCAGTTCCTTCGGGTATTCGTACTTATGAAAGACTACAATAAAAATACGACTAAAGACAACATTTGGAACACCACTCCACAATCGGTGTGACATACTACCTTCATAGCTTGAATTAACGTGTCCACAGGAAATGTCCACAGAAATGTGTAAATTACAAACCACAGAAAGATATATAAATGGTACTATGCTTAACTGTCCTGGCAAGGTACAAGTCTATTTTTCCCACTCCTATCTGGTCTTGTGGGGAGCAGGGATGGCGCAGTGGTGAGAGCACTCGCCTTCCATCAAGGTGGCCCGGGTTTGATTCCTGGACTCGACGTCATATGTGGGCTGAGTTTGTTGTTGGTTCTCTTCTCTGCTCCGAGAGGTTTTTCTCCGGGTTCTCCAGTTTTCCTCTCTCCACAAAAACCAACATTTCCAAATTCCAATTTCATCTGCTTGTAATGTGCAGCAGAGAAGATGAAGAGAAGAATGAAATGAAAGCTGGCATTTTTTTCTGTTAGCTATCATACACACACAATTAATATACTCACACACTTACAGATGACCTTCTGATTATAGTTTGGACCTGTATGTATCAATCCTCTACCAGTGAACTACTGTACATGTCAGGGGACATTTGGAAGCCCAAGGCCATTAACCTTAAGACTCACGACAAAATGAATGTCCTGAATATTACCATAAAAATGTTGACATAAATTTACCTAAACATCTTTAATTCATTAAATTAGCGAATTAGTGACTTAGCAAACAGGGCAAACAGTAAAAGAGAAGACATTTTAGACTGAGCTGTCTCATGACCCGTGATCATTCATCAAATTCATCCAAATGACCCGGTTGCTTTCTGTACATGTAAAAATTGATTGACGCTCTAATACTTACTTTAACATTCTCTCGATCTTACCTGGGTACCTTGCCGGCAAAGTCCCATCAATCTCCAGAATCAAACCATGGACCTTCTTCGTCGCTTTCACCCAGAGAAACAGGAAAAAAAAAAGAAAGAAAAATTGAGAAGTTCTACGCAACACGCGTACGAGACCGCATTTCTGCTCCCGAGAATTCCTTCAAGTAGATGAGTTTTTATTAGGTCTGTACACCCTTTTCTGCATCAAAGAGCAACGAAGTCGAACTTCCACAACTGAAGACGTTGCCATATCTCCCACTCTTATTAAGATTGTATACCAGCTGAAGTATCGTCTCTTCTAGTTGCCAACTTCTAAAGCAACACATTGTTTGACTTACGTCGAGAAACTCCACTACCCATTGCTCCAAATAAAGAGAACCCCCGTAACAGCGGTCAATTCTAGATTTCTACATCGACACTACCTCCACATGCAAAAACAGCCAGGCGTTACTTTCCTTCCGTACCCAGCCTCCTCTTAGGGTGCGTTTGTTGTGCTGTACGCTATTGTTTTGAATGTTTTGTTTTCTTTGTTTTACGCCATTCTTGAGTTTCACAGGTTTTTACACCGAGGTAGAGCCATTTCTTTGGGAGAATCCAAGATTGGATTTTTGATCCGAGATCATGCGGATTCTTTACCACCAAAGAAACGAAAAATCCGAAAATGGATTTTTTTTTCTTCATTAGCCGTGACAACCACAACATGCATAATAATTATGAAAATACAAGCAGGGCGGATAATTTCGGTTCAATTTCACGATAAACTTTACTTGATCGTTCGCCACGACCCCGGGTCCGGGGGATGGGGGGGGGCTCTCCCAGAAAATTGGGGTGGGGGTGTGCGGCCCAGTTCCTGAAACCCTTACCCTGGTTCAGGCCAAAATCATCGATTTTCGCTATCCTATTTCAGACAAGACGAAAAATTTGATACCCTATTTCAGACCTATTTCATGTACACGGTTGGCTTAAACATAATGAAAAGACAAAAACTAATGATGAAGAAGTTCCTTCTTCTAAAAAAAAACATACTCAATTCAAGACTACACTGCACAAACCATACCCTATTTTTCAGAACAAAATGGTCAAAATTGATACCCTATTTCAGACCAAAACGGCTAAAAAACCATACCCTTTGGGGCCGCACATACCTATATAGTCCAAATAAGGGAGTACCCCCCTCCCCCCCGGGCCATGTCCCAGCTGACAAAATAGCGAGAATATGGCGGATTTCCACAAGACGACCGCTTCCCAAACCTACTACTTTTTGTATCTGATCCTCACGTAAGCGGTTTTTTAGAAATCTAATTCTCAAAATGGCGTCAAATTTTACAAAGAAAACCGGTATGGAGAGGTTTTTAACCCTTTGACTACCAATTTATTGCATTTTTTTTAGTAAATTTTTAGTGATAATTATTCTGGAGGACTAATCTTCTCCATTTAAGGAGTTGCGATGGAAATAACAGCGGGCTTGTTTCACTGTGGGCTCACTCTAAAGGTGTGACGTCACGCACATTAGCGGCTGTTGTTCGTTTACCGAGTCAACAAGCTTGATTGTGGTAAATTTGCCGCTTTATGAGGTTTTTTCGGGCCATTTTCCTCCACAAAGGCCCCCAGGCTGGCATCCTTAAGCTGGAATGTGGGTAAAGGCAAGCCTTTGAAAGAAGCCAGAGGTGAGAGACGGTTTCTTGCTGAATGAGACGCTAAATCTGCTTCGTAGCCAATATGGCGGTGGATGGCCGAAGCTGTCTCTCTGCTAACTTTGTGGAAGGATTCCGGGGCCTACCAAGGCAATTTGGGCTAGTTTTGACTGGTAAAAAGTTCAATCGACGTCATATTTTCCTGGTAGTACTGGGTGGCCCGACACTTACAAAAAAACTTGGAAATAGGAAATGGAAGGGTTCTATGTTCCTGGAATAGTTGACGTTCCCAGAATTCTTTTGGGGCGTGAACAAGACAACTTGAGATACGCGAGATTGGCTCCAATAAAATGGCTAAAGCGTGGCTTGAGGAAAAAGTGAGAGGAAAATTTCCCTCCAGATGCCAAGGGCTGGCTTTAAGGTTTGTTGTAAATGTAGAATTTTGATTTTTGGGCAATGTTTTTTATTAAAAAGTTGACCACGAAAATGTGTAATTTTTGGTGTTGTTCTTTGGTCAAAAGACTGGCATTTTGGGCTTTGCTGCCAAAAAAACTGTGCTATGCAGCGGAATTCGGGTATTGTTGTCGGTTTTTTGGATTTGATAATTGCAAAAAGCACCATTTAGTGCTATTTGCACATTATTATGTCTTTGTGACAAAATTGAAACAAGAAATAAATCATAAAAGCAAAAGCGCTATATTATACGCCAATTGGCGTCTTTGGGAGTCAAAGGGTTAATATTTCGAAAAAGACTATTAAAAATTACAGATGGAACATTTGCCGGAGCGGGATGCCATTATAACGACTGCTGTTTGTGTTCTGCTGTAAATAATAGATCATAATAGGACTTCAGGCAGAAAAATTCACTTCATTTTTCCTTTGGTTTGTATCGAGGTGAACGACCCATTTAAGCCTTTCTAATTTACTCCACAATCAGGCTTATCCCGGTTGAAGCAATCTGTGAGTGTTTCTAATAACCTAAAATATGTAAAAGATCAGTGTGTTAGTACCGAGGAGGTGGTCTTTAAAGTCGCTTTCACATGCGACCGTTTACAAAGCTGGTACCAGATTTCAAGGACAATAATCCACTGACAATCAGCTACGTAGAAATTCCAAACGCGTTTTTTGAAGAGAAATATAGATTTAAGGTAAACTTAGACTTTCCCAGGCTTGAAGGTCGACTGAGACGACTTTGTTCCGAGAGTCAAAGCCAATTAAGGGGGAATACTCGTGAGTCTTAGCAATAAAAACATTTATATATTAAGTGTAAGTACATCTCAAACGCAAAGAAAAAACAGCAATTTTTTCACAACTTCGTACGTATTTATTTCCGCATAGGACTTCAAACAACAGCAGGTTATTATTAATCTTTATAGTTAGCCTCCTATGTTCGATGGTCTGTTAGTACTCTTCATTTCAGCTCCATCACGCAGTACACAACATGATCGAAAACCGTTAGGTTTATTTTGGCGGTTTAGGCCGAGCACCAGAAAAACTGTAACATTAAGTTATAGCCTCGATGGTCTGTTAGTACTCCTCTTTCCACTTCATAAGTTTGTGGGTCAGAGGCGTTTTTGCACCTCTTCGTAGGCGTTTCGTACAACCCCACAGATGACCGATTATGGAGTTGTTTGTAACCAATTTCGCTCGTGTTTCTCTTCATACCCACGGCCGCCATGTTGGATTCACGGGAAGCACAGCTGACGCTGCGCGGATCCTTCGAGACCGGAATTGTTGGCGATGATTGGTTAAACAAAGAAACTACGTCAAAAAAGAAAACCGCACAAAAGTGAACTGTGCATGTGTAAGTAAAACCTCTGCAACGTTATCGGGTCTTATCGTGTTATCCACGGGCAGTGATTTAGGTATTGGAAAGTATTCTATTGTAGGAACACAGCCAGCGGGTATAAAGTGCAGTTCACATTCCACAGGTCAACATACAGGCCACCACGCTACCGATAAATAAAGAAACCCAAAAGTATCTCCTATCCCTAATCACTATCCAACATTATCTTTTAGATTCAAGAGAAACTGTTTGGGTCAGTTACCAATCAATAAAATGAAAACAGTGACCTGTACCTGTGACCTGTGGAATGGGGAGTGCCTAATTTTCGCGGGTCGCGGGTAATTTGTTCAGGATCAGTCTATGACGTCAGTGAATTTTGTATCAACAAAAGGTTATCACCCGGTATAAAATACTTTCGCAGAATACGACAAGCTCATTGAACTGTAAACTTTCAGGGATGCCTTTGGAAAATCGCAACTGTGCGCAAGCGTTCAAACGAAAAACTAACAATGTTTGCGTTGCTATGGACATAAAAAAAAAACTGGACTATATGACTCAGGAGAAAATAGGCTAACAAAGTGTGTAAGGCTTTTACGGTATTCCGGTTGGTTCCTGAGAAAATCCATTGTAAAGTCGGCCAATATAATTTTTTTCTATGTGTGCCACGTGCTTGGACGCCACCGGAAAAATATTTCGAAGTGTTAAAGTCTCGTAAAATTTGGTGCAGTAACGTGTGAGGAACATTTTCGCTAAATTCCGTTAAAATCTGATAAATCTAGCTTAAGATTAATTGGTTCGACTGGAGGAAATACACGCAAAAATAAATCCCGAGTTTTTGGCCTCCAAAGATTTGCACAGTTTTCACAACTCATTGGTGGTGCGTGGTGCCAAAGCGGTAATGCCGCCGACCAATAGAGGACAACTGAGGAACTTTCGGAAGAGGATAAGCGACAAATTAGCCTTATTTAATCGCGGGAAAGTTAATTCCACGTTCAGAATCTCGGCTAATTTAGCAACAGAGCGGGAACGTCATTTGAGGACGCGAGAGCGCGCGGAAAGGACTGAACACGACTTCCGGTGCTCAATTTGCTGCTCTGCCATTGGTCAAGTTGGTTCTTAGATCTGCGCGCGCCGTTGTCAAGAAGTCCCCGTTGTCTTTGCTAAATCAGCCTTAAAATCAGAAGGAATACGTTTGGTGAACTAACGTCTGGAAATCGGTTCGAATGTTGATACAAACAAAATAATTTTATGCAATTCGAAATCCCAAGTGAAGCTTCGCTCATTTATTAACTGCTCCAAAAAGCCAGTTTTCTTAGCTTTTCCCGCCTTCGTTTACCCATTTTGTAAATCAATCGCAACATTAATTAATGATTCCTCTTACCAAACAGCACAAAACTCAAATTTTGAAAAGTTTGTCCCTTACAACTTTTAATGACTTTAATTTAAATATTGATGTACATTGTATTCTCCCCTGCGATTCTTTTGCGACGTAGGCAAAGCTTCTTTGCAACCTTTTTAACAGACTGACCGGTGACAACTGAATTCGAAGGCAAATTTATTGAAGTCTTATTTTCAGTCGAGTATCATTCGCTGGGATTAGAAGTGACCTTCTGTGGCCTGAAAAATCGTGAAATATTAAATAGTTCTTCAAGAAACTAAACAGAGTGCTTGCTTAATTTTTGAATTCAGGACTGACAGGTACTTAAGAGAAGTAATTCTGAACAGCGAGCTTGAAAGCTTAGAAGCGAGCTCTTTAAATGCCTTGCAACGTCTTAAACACGAGCTGCTCAAAATGGAACGAATATAGAGTAGGGGTGGGGTTAGGTTGGACAGTTGACTGTGCAGCATGGGGTGGAGTGATATGGAATTGAATAAATAAAATAGAATGACTAGGATGAATAGGAGAGAGAATATAGAGTGGGGGTGGGGGTTAGGTTGGACTGTTGACTGTGCAGTATGGGGTGGAGTGATATGGAATTGAATAAATAAAATAGAATGACTAGGATAAATAGGAGAGAGAATATAGAGTGGAGGTGGGGGTTAGGTTGGACAGTTGACTTTGCAGCATGGGTGGGGTGATATGGAATTGAATAAATAAAATAGAATGACTAGGATGCATAGTAGAGACACTATAGCATATTTCCTTAATGACAGCCGCCACACAAGCTATTGGAACTTAGTCAGAGAAGTCAAATTAAGAACAGTTAGAAAGTCCCTGTTCAGTTTATTTCTTCTCAAAACAAAGGTAAGTGGCTGTTGTAGAGAGTGGTTGTCAGTGAGTGAGTGTATCCGCTGGGAGAAAAAAGTGGCCGACATCGAGATTTGACCGTTGTTCCACTGTATCAGGTCTAGTCTGATTAAGACCAGGTACACCTGAACACCGTTCATGGATTTAATGTTAATAACTCGTTCGCGTTTGAAGCAATCAAAAACTGTATGCTCATTACACGAAGCTATGTTGTGGGATATTTTGTGAATTGTTCGGTGATTTTTGGTGATTTTTGGGTGTATTTAGGAAGAAATAATTTTTCTCAAAGGATTAGTTACATTTAGGGAAATAAGGAATATTGAAGATTTAATGAAGGTTTAAAACTGGGTTGAAGTTAGAAATTGGTAGATGGTCACCAAACAGTTCCCCAGCAACCTGCAGTGCCCTTATGGGGTGTCAACTTTCTGCTGGTGTTTTAAAACATTTTTACTCCATTTCCATCCCTTCTTCAAACTCCTTAAAATTTCACACCTTAACACGTGACCTTTTATTGTAGTGCACGCTAGTCTTTGAAGTTTTACTTACTCAATTATTTTAGCTTCTTTATCACACTATCTGCGACAGGGATAAGTTGTTTTAAAAATAAAGCTCAAGTTTAGCTTCTATCTCCTTCACTTCCACATGCCATGAGCACGTTCAAGCAAGCAAGAGATTAGACGAGCACTCTAATTACTAGTTTCTCGCCCGCGACAATTTATCCGCGACCCGCGACAATTTACCCGCGACACGCGACCCGCGAAAATTAGATTGTCCCGTGGAATGTGACCGGTACTTAAAACCCGTCTGTACACAGCCACTAAAAAGAGGGATCATAAAGGAACAAAGGTTGTCACTGAGTTTTAAATAACTTTTCATTTACTGCCATCTTTCCTGTAGGGAAACCTGCTTAGTATCTGAATGCACATAGAAACATAACATTTTTATGGCTGTCTATTATTGCTACTCTTTATACTTTACAGCCACATAACAAACTATTTACAGACTCGAACCCGTCCATAAAGTGCAGTTTTACTGAGCCGTGATTATTCAGTGCTGGAATGAAAAGAATATAAAATCGTCTCTTGTTTGTGACTCTTTTTAGCGCCATTGTCTCGGGGAAATCCTTGACCTTTATTGAGAAAACAAAACTATCACTCATCTGAAACTCGTGTATATTGACAAGAAACATATGTTAAATTTTACTGCTGCAAATTACTTTTCTGTCGCAATGACCCTTTTATCATCAAAGTTATCAAGACGTTACCTGTGTTTGGCTGATCGAGAACCTACTGGATGCATTTAAACTCGGGTTTTGGGAAGCAGCAATTCTTAATAAATGGATTTCGTCTTGCCTTACTCCAGCCTGAATCAATCATGTCTCGGGCTATGCCACCAGGCCTGAACTCCGAAAAGCCTGAATACTTCTCACAAACATTAACATAAGACTTGGTTTTATCAAACATACATCTGAGGTTCCAGCATATTCGGAAAAGATAAATACATGCCACACGGATTATCCATTAGATTTCTTGACAATAATTTTCGACGCATAGTCCAAAGGATATGCACTCGTGACTATTGTTAGCAAAGAGATAAATAGGTATCTCATGCTTTAATATATTACCACAGTTTAATATTAAGAAATACACATCATTCCCGGAGAATTTTCCCTCATAACCACTGCTCAGAATGTCAAAAACAATCAGGCTTCAGGCACGAACAACGCCCCGAACACGAAAGGTTACTCGTCAAGTGTCAAGTGCGTCATGAAACCATTTTCAGTTTCAGATGAACTTCAAGGTTTTTTGCGAGGACGTATGAGGAATATTTTCCTTATCGCCTAACCTAGAGAAGTAATGATGGTAAGTAGTCCCGGGGGAGTCGCTGAAAAAAACCTTTTATACGGGAAGGCTCCACCCCGAGGTCCGACCCCTTACCATTTTATATATCATTTTTGACAGAAAAGGTACCCCTTTCGTATACCTTCCATTGACAAATGGTACCCCTTTCATTACAGTACAGTCATAAGGTATGCGTTCGAAATATTTCAATGAATGGCCCTTTTGAAATACCTAAATGACAGATTTCCCTACCCTTTCATATACTTCGAGTCGTGAAATCCTTACCATTTCATATACCTGAAGCATGGAAAAGGTACCCCTTTCGGGCGGAGTCTCCCCGTAAAGGCCATTATAGGGAGTCCCCCCCCCCCCCCCCCTCTCCCCAGGTAAGCAGTCTTAGCTTTTCTGAACATGCTGGGAACATCGGCGCTCTGTTTGATGAAGCCATCTTTGTTTGTTCGCAGTGCTCAGGCTCTCCCGAGTTCAGGCGTGGTGGAGCCATCTTTCCCCGGAGTAAAATTCATTTGCGCACGTCGTTGCGTCATATAATTCATTTATTAAGAATTGCTGTCTCGGTAAGCACGAGTTTAAATGCATCAAATAAGAATCAAACCGGCAAGAAATCAAATCTTAACAATCAAACAAGATATTCACACGTTTTCCTGAGTTTGAGACCACTATTTGAAAGGTTTGTGAGGTTAACTGTATTCTCTAGAGTACGAAAAATTCAGCAAAGCACAAGCACCTTAATATATTGTTAACTTCAATGATAAAGGGTCATTCTTCAGGAAAATGATACTATTTAGCGCATGTTTCTTGTTAAGTTTCAGATCAGTGATAGTTTTCTAAACAAGTTCAAGGATCATTAATGGGGCAAATGTGTTGTAGATCCAAACAATGAAACTAGGTATCTATAAACAAGAAAGGCTTTCGTGTTCAATTCAGCAACAATTGCGACTCAATCATAAGTCTGTAATAAAATTGCACTTTATGTGCAGGTATGGCAGTTGATAAACATGACCAAGTTCATTCACATCAAATTATGAGAACTAATAACATGCCACAGACCTGGGACAAACCCGGCTTCGCTCCTCATCTCACTAAACAGCTGACACTTCTGTACTTCAGCGTAATAGCGCGATATCGTTCTTCAAACTGGTAGGTGCAAAGTTTGGAGAGTTTTAAAGGAAGGACAAAAGCATTCTTCATAAATAGTTTGATATGTAATTGTCAAATATACATAGTATCAATGATAGACGCATTAAGATATACTGAGAATTTTATATTTTTATGTGTAGCTAGATACTAAGCAGGAGTTAGGATCAGGTGGTTTCAGTAAAGGAAAGATGCCAGTAAAATGAAAAGTTCTCCAGTGACTATCTTTGTTTCTCGTCGTTATGATCTCTTGCGTTGTGAATAGTGCAGTTTTCTCATGTTTCGCTTTACCTCATACCTAACAGATCGCCCATAGATAACAAGATAACGTTGCAGTAGTTTTACTCACACATACACAGTGCACTGTTACTGATGCACATGCAGTTTTAAGATTTGACTTCAGTTTAAAAGTAATTTCTTTGTTTAACCGGTGGTTAACGAGAAGCATATTTCTGTGGTGTTGCTGTTCGATACGTAGAATGATTTGCGACAGCAGAGCAGTACCCTTTCCGCGGGTGCACTTCTGTATCAAACGTCGCGGTGAAGCAGAGTTGAAATTTACACATGAAGTCGACCTACTACTTATTGACGCACTCGTGGGGCGATTATTTCTTTCCGCAAAAAACAGCTGGATTTAAAGTCGCAGTCGGCAACCACCGAGTGTCATGTAAGTGTCATTAAATACAGAAACCTGTGTTCGTGTCCTAGCCAATTGTGACTAACATGCCAGTGCCCACTGCCACTGTCCACTGCCCGTCAAGCTTAATTCTTAAGGGGGGACTAACTTAACTACGAAATTAGCTAACACTGTTGCTATGGAAAGTTCCCAACCCTCATATCTTGGAAACCCTAACTTGCACAGGCAAGCTGTCTGGCTATGGTTTTACAATCAAAAAGTTCTACAAGATTTTCGAGTCACAACCATATTTGGTAAGTCACGTGACCAGAACAGAAAAAGGCCTAAAACTCGAGTGGCGTACACTTCTGGATATCGAAAATGGTGCCAATGGTTAACGATCGCCAAGGTGCAAAACTCTACTTATCGATTTTTGGAAATTCGTGTTTTTGTGAGATTTATGACGTCATAAGCACGTAAATTCATACAATTTCGTCATTATCATTGCAGTTATGTGCGTTAACAACAATTGCTTACCTAGGCTTGTAAAGAAGGCTGGAATATCTCCAATTGGCAATAAAAATCGGAACTTCAAATAATTTTCTCCAAGTCTTAGGGATTTTTCTCTCTAAAGCGCGGTTGGGGCCTGGGGCAAGTTGCACAGGCCCAATAACAATTTATAAATTTTACATGTTCACCTCTTCGTACGTTTCACCAATATAGCGGCAAAAACACCGAAAAATCGTGTTTTATAAATACAATCCGTAAAAAACCCTTAGCAACAACGCTAAGTCTGTAGTTAAGTTAGTCCTCCCTTAATTGTGAAGCTGAATTCATCAGATGCGACTCTTACCACACGTTCATGACAAACCGGGTAAGACCCAAAGAAATACTACATCGTTAACATTCTCTATACGTATGATATTTAACTTGTGCCACGTATCTTCAACTTAGGGAACAAGTTCTCTTTCCGGTGTCAAATTGTAATAAGCGGCACGGCCTTACTGCACACAAAATCCGTACTAGATTTGAGCGTATTAAAAAATTCGATGGAAGAACTAGAGTTTTCTTTGGTAAAATGGTACCTCAAGTTTTCATTTATTTTGTGTTCAGTTGATGTACAGATTTGTCTTTATATGCAATAGCAGGGCCAGCTAGTGTCAGTTTCGAAATTGGAAATTCGAAGACTGTACAGTACTGAAATAGCAGAAACTGTCTTCATAGCTACAATCGCATATCCTGAGTGATCTGCAGTAAAGTGAGAGCAATTCATACATCTACATTTTGTCGTTTTTAATTTTTTTTTTTATTTTTTTTTTAGTTTTGGTTTCATTATGAAAAGGCAGCTGGAATACGTGGAATACGTTCCCTGGATTCCGTCAATCGAAACAGGAAAAGAATCACAGCCGCAGCCAGACTTTGCTGAAACTAAGTTTTTTTTTATCAACGCCTACAGCATTATTGAATTTACATGGTAAAGGTAGTTTAGGTAGTTTACAAATGCATGATTAATTTCTAGGAAATGTTTACAATTGGTCTTATAATGCTTGCCTCAGAGTTGAAACACTACATTTTGTAAGAAATCCAAAATAAATGCAGTGTTCAAATCATGGAGACTTTGATCGAATAGAAAGCAACATTTCAGGCGCCAGTTTCGATGGATGTTGCAGTAGACAAACATTTAGGAATGATACCATCGATTATTACATGGGTCGTGTTTTCATGTTATAGAGCAAACACTTTTCTTTTCTTCAGAGATACCCAAAGTTTACAATTTAACACCAACTGAAATATTGCTCTCATGCAGCGACGTTGCATTTATTACTGTTCAAACTGTAGAAGAGGATGTTCTAGCCGAGCTACGGTCTGCTACCTTAACCTCGAAGATTCTCGGATCTTTCTCATATTTTTAACTGTCATTTTGAAAGCGATATGCCTGTGATGTTGGATAGGTCTTCCAGCTGTTCGCGCACAACCTTCGATCCGAATAGGCCAGTTTGTTATTAGGTTATGTAGTCGCGTTCTTGGTATATTTAGGTTTCCTAGAATGAATTAATGTCTACAATTTCCCGGTCTCACGGTCTGTTAACCCAAACACGTCTGAAATTAGGTTAGATGGTAGTTAGAAACAATTTCCTGTTAGCGTTGGAGAGGTGTGTGAATCTGCTCATCCTTTTGCAGCCAAACACACATAAATTCTTGTCCAATTGGCTGAATCAAGAAATGGGTACCTTAAGCTCTTCCAAAGTAGACTGAAGTGACGGACTGTCACATTTATTCTTCATTTCAGACCATATTTTGAGTGGTTTCGTAGAATTCCTCGACTGCTGGTTTACAGAGGTGGACACCCAACTAGAAGAATACAACTATAAATTAAGAAGATGCAGGCCATTTGCCCTGTAATGCCGCTCGAGATTTATAATGCTCAGCCTTGATAACTGAACACGCAGAATTTAAATTTCTCTTTCATACCGTGATGTGTTCCGCGATTACCTTCCCCTCACGTCCTACATTCTGATGGTGCGCCTTGAAGACACGTTCGCTTTTCTGAGGTATGGGCATTAAAGAAACTGATACACTGATAAACAGGCATTTGGAACCACTGGTGTACTAATCTGAACTTGTCGATCCTCTCAGGTTTTCAAGGAAAACCTGGAGAATATGGTCGCCGTTACATCACGCAGTGGTAAACGATTAGCGCAAAACAAAACTTTAAAGTTACTCAGTGGCGACTTGTATAAGTAGAGAATGAACGAATGTTGTACCGTTGCTACTTTTTAGAAGTATTTGGAAACATGTTAAGAGAGGCAGAATTGTTCTAACTCAACTACATCTCGCGGCCATTATTTTGGGAATTCTTGTCAGTCATCTCAGTTCGGTATTGTGGTGGCTGTAAGATTGCTGTAAGTTAATTAACCTAAACAGGTACAAACCTATTTGAACAAACTCGAGCTGAATTCACAACGCTTTAAAGACTGGAAAAGTTTTTCGGGCGCCTGTAGCTTGTAAATCAGCTTAGCAATGTTCTGAAGTGTAGACGATCGAAGAACAGACGTCAGTGGTCAACAAAAAAGTTGGAAGTTAAGCCAGAAAAAGTTAGAAAAAAGAAGCAAGTGTCTCAAAGAATTTACACGGATGAGGGTGAAACTGCAGAGAACCTAATAATAAAAGCTGAACTTGCAGACATGGTCATGATTTTCTTTCGATTTAATTAGAAGATAAATTTCCTGAAACCTATATTTAACTATATTTGTATTCCTCCAGGAATGGCATTTAAATGCTTTTCTTAGTCCTGTGGGTTTGTTCTCAAGTGCCTGTGTCTAGAGCCACCCAGTTATGCCTCTATTTATTCTTTGATTGCCCCCAAAAATAGAACGCAGAGGTGTATTTTTGTGGCACATAAGGGGCGCCCCGCAATCGGCTCATTTTGTGATGTAGTGAAGGTTCGTTGAATCACAACAAGAGGCTACAATTAACCTAAACTCGGGCTTGCAAAAAACAGTACTGTATGCCTAACTTAGCGCTAAACAAAAGAATAGAGTTCTTACATCGGACGCATTGTGTTTAGCTTGTGTTGGAGTCTATTTCTTTAGACCCCTATCAGCATATATTCCTCAGCTACAGCTACAGCTCAACAATTGAGAACAATAATTATAACACTTGTAAAAAATATTTCTAAAAGTACAAGAAAAAGAGAAACAGAAAAAATAAAGCCCGTGATATATACCACTAAAAGACATCGACCCCGTGTTAGCTGCGTCACAGGCAGGAAAAAATGACCTTTAGGCCACAGAGGTTTATCGTTTTGCAAGGTGATAAAAATAGTGTATTGATTCCAAAAAAAAACTAAGCACACTTGTTTTCGCTTCGATGAATAATTGTTTGAGAAAGGAAACGCTTATCGAAGGATGTAGGATTTTTTCGCATAAATGTGAATGGAGTCTCGGTGAAATGTGAGTAGAAAATTAATTAGCAGAGTGAAACTGTTTACAAATACGTCAATCCAGGGTCATTAGAAACACAAGAAAGGAACGTTTCTGGACAGTTTCAAGGACGCTGGTACATCTGTAAAAACTAATCGCTTATCATTCAAAAATTAAAGTCCAGAAATTGAGATATTGTGGGAAAATAGTAAATTAACTACCTGTCAAAGTCTCAGGGGTGTGTGATATCCCGTACTTGAGTTATTCAACAAAATGTACATCTCAATGGAGCGGATACGGGGAACACGGCAGTCCATCTGGAGTTAAATTTTGGTCATATTAAAAGCTTTCTTCTCGCTGTTGAACTTGCAAACATTCGTATACACACTTCTCTTAACATATTAGTTGTTCAGACTTCAAAGACACAAGGCGAATCGACGTTTTCCGATACGTGACAACAAGTATCATTCTTGCTGTTGATATGAGATTTATACTCCCGAATCACTCGGCCGTGAAAGGTCAAACTCCCTTTGTCTGTAGTCTCTAATTTTTGGCGCTCCCCTCGCGTCGCGTCTCCTCGCAACTTCGCGCGCGCACGTGTCTTTCGCCCGCCCCACAATTCATCGCCAAAATTAGAGACTACTCGCAGTCTACTGAAGCAGACACGAGGAAACACGGCAGTCCATCTGGAGTTAAGTTTACTAATGTTAAAAGCTTTCTTCTCGCCGTTGAACTTGCAATCATTCGCATAGACACTTCTCTTAACATATTGTTTGTTCAGACTTCAAAAGACACAAGGTGAATCGACATTTTCCGATACGTGACAACAGGCATCACTCTGTTAAAAATAGTTTGCGCTTGCGCAGAAACGCCGGAAGTGCACTTTGTGGATGATACTCGACGACGAAAAAGAAGAATCGTCGGTAATCTTAGACCCGGGCGACGCGCGAGACGCGCGCAGCCAGAGTAATTATGAAACGCTTGGACTTCGTTGGATGTTACACATCAGTTCATGGAGTTTAACAGGGCAAAATGGCCTTAGGCCTTACTATGTATATAATGAAAGTTTTTTATAATTTCGTTTTGTAAAACAGCTTGTCATAGGTCACCACCTTGGCTTTAGCTACTGAGTTGAATCTTACGTTTCAACTTCGCTTCAACGCTGATAAGATCTTTGAGCATAGAAAGCCGCTACAAAAATACAAATAAACCACGAGGTCTTCTTATCGACCAGACACGGTTGAGATTTAATATTGCGCTGCGGTTGAGCCGAAACGATTTCTAGTGATTACCATTCAAAAATGCCAGCAGTATGGCACATCTTCAACACAACAGTCACGTATCCACGAATATCAAACAATCGAACAACAAGAAACAGTAGTTATAGAGTATGCGCGGTTATCCTTTCGTGATTAGCAATTGTCAATTGAAGCGTGTCAACAGCGTGGCCTCAGCCTTCACAAGCATGAAACCCTAGCTGCAGGTCATGATACCAGACGGGTGGATAAGGCAAAAAACCATATTTTTGAGAACAATAGTAGAACCAGTGTCATGGAAGACGGAAAAAGTAGAAACCCCGACGCCAGAGTCTCCAGGCTATCCACTACAGGCGTTGTGACAAGGCCTTTCTATCTTTGATAGGGCAACAGCAGCTGTGAGGTAACAACGGCGCACTTCTTAAATCTGCACTCACGACACCAAGCCGAGAAAGCCTAAAGTTAGAACAAAGGGACATGGAGGGAGGAGTGGGGACCAGTGAGCAAAAGGTGAGAACACTTTCTTAACTAATTATGCGACCAAGACATTACTGCATCTTGGTGATTCGGCTAGCTTTGACTTTTGCCTAGCAATGGCTGCTAGGATTGAAAATAACAAAACGCAATCTTTTCAATACGCAAGAGGTCTGCGGCAAGGCTGCATTTTAAGTCCTCTGCTCTTTAACTTATACCTTAACGATCTAGCGTTCTCATTTCACAATGTTTTATCAGACCCTTTCGTATTACCAAATGCCATGAGACTCAACTCACTCCTTTACGCAGATGACTTAATAATATTATCGCGATCCAAACTTGGGCTACAAAACTGCCTTAACGTACTATCTTCATATTGCAACTCTTGGATGCTTAGAATAAATCCTAAGAAAACCAAAATAATGATATTTCAACGATGCACACGAAAATGTGAATATAATTTCCGAATTGACGAAAACGGACACCGAAACGAGGCTCCTGGGAATAGATTGATTGTTTTTCCTTGGAGTATATGAGAGTATTCCTTAGTTATGTCCGTTTTTCTCAGTTCATCAAAGCTGATCGAAGCCACTTTGAATTAAGAAAAAGTTCTAACAGTCGTCGTTAATAAAGGCACGTCTGAATAAGGGGGTAAAAAAGTCCTCAACCACTTCAAGACGAAACGCATGCTCATTCATCGGCAAAGTACTTTCCTGCAGTTCTTTGTTTTCTGCTGCTATACTTGTTTCTTTCATGTTTTCATTTGAGGAATTTTTCCTCGCCTGTGGAGACGTGTTCTTGAAATTCATTGCAAAACAATGACGAGGCTTTGGTTCTTTTTTTGCTCTCGCTGGGCAGACAGAAGTCGATAGGAATCCTAAGCAACCCTAAACAAAGAGGAAACGAGAGCAGCAGCCGAGCAGCTACGACGAAAAATTTACCTTTTGACGAAAAAAAAATGACAAAACCCTCGTCGGGGGTGCTCGTGGCTGTTGTTGCCCAATTGGGAAGTTACCCAATTGGGACTTTACCTGCTGACCAAGCAGGTGGTCGTGGCTGCCGAAGCAGCCATTATGCACACGCAAAGCGTGTGCGAGTGTCACACTTGCGTGTGACTGAGCACCCACAGTTATTCACCTGGGCCCCCAGCGCATGGCCGAAACCACCTTAGATCGTCCCAGTGAAAAGGACTCCCTAGTGCCAGGTAATGAAAGACACGCATTGAGCCCTATAGGGATTCAGAGGTGGCCACCCTCACCTCCCAGTGCTCGGCGATTATTCACTGATAAGACCATAAAGTCACTTGCCTATTTATAATTTAAAGCCGTATACGTCTAATAGTAGTGGGAGGCGAATATCTGTCACTGCGCTGATGCGCATGCGCCTCACAGCAATCCAAGAAGGGAACAAGAAATTACGGACGAGAAAGTGAAGCTGACGCACCCAAGTGTCGTCTAGGAACTTGCCCAATAGGTGCCCTTCATCTAACCCGAACAAAGTAAGAAGACAAAGGCTAAGTTTAACGACCAAATCGAGGGAAGGAACGGTTCCAGTGTGACATCAGTCATCCAACCTGCGAACAGAGTATCGGTCGTGGCATCAGTTCACTTTTCCGTTATGGTGGATTTGAAAAGAAGCTCGAGTTGCCAGAATGTATGTTCCTTTCCCCGCGAGATACATCTTCACAATTCGAGGATGTATAGAAACGACGTTGAACTGATCGAATTGTGCAAACACTGAGGATTTAGTCAACTCAACAGAAAAAAGTATGAGTTTATACTGGTTTATTCTCGCTGCCAAGGTAGGTCACCAGTCGTCATTTAACATCTGCCTAAAGAGAGTTATGTTCTCAGTTATTCGATGGCCTGGAAATCCTTCGTAATGAGTATAATATCGTTGGCCCACACGTTTTCCTGGAGGTGGGGCTTTTTGTATATTTTCCTGTACTAAGACTGCCTGCCTTTTTTTGCACATTCCCTTTCATGTTGAAGTAAGCCCTGCTTAAGATTGGCCATTGAAAGGAATCCAAAAGGAAACTTTGGAATAACCATGCATAATTAGACATTATTGCACTTTAAATTGCTGAGATTTGGGATTTTCTTTCCCCGCATAGTCATATCCCTACTGCAAAAAAATACCTACTGTATTTATTACAGGGCATCATTCATAAAATTTCGAGACCGTGAGACCGTTCTATCATGCACAGAACTTACACCTGCACACTAATAATGAAGAGGCCCAGAAGTATCTCCTCGCCCCATAGTCACTATCCAAATTACTTTTTAGACTGAGGAGAAACTGTTTGGCTTAGTCACTATATCAGAACCTGTACTTGTGACCTGTGGAATGTGGCCTGTACTTTAGACCCGCCAGTCTCTGAATAGAGTGCTGGAAGTAAGTTTCTGAGGATGAAATTTTTTCACGTTTTCTCACAGCAAAGGGAACAGCCGTTACCTTTAAAGGGGTGCTGTTGATCATGTTTTTGAGACATATGAAATGTCACACTCAGTGTAGAATTTTACTTTCTGTCACTGGCACTATTTTCCTACCAGCTATAAGCTATAATGCAAGTTGTTTTCAGTGCTTTACATAGATAAAGTATTTTTTAAGTGCATTCATCTTTTTGTTTTTGTATCTTGTCTAGCCTTGCCTTGCCGTACTTGATTTAGTCTCCCAAATTAGTAGAGCATATGTGCTCGGGTACAAAGATTTGAGACTTCAGTTGTAATAAAGTTATTATCATTATCTTCATCATTATTATTATTATTATTATTATTATTATTATTATTATTATTATTATTATTGTGAATGAATATATGAAAATCCTATATTTGAACTGCGGATTAATGATTAAATGTGTGACTAATCATCACAGTTATGAACACTACTTAAGCAGTAGTGAAAATAAAGCCTGAAGAAAAATTCAGACTTTTACATCTCCCAGATGGCTTGTTAGCTCAGTTGGTAGAGCACTGCACCGGTATTGCAGCGGTCGTGGGTTCGAATCTCGTACAAGCCTGAAATTTTTTCAGGCTTTATTTTCTCTACTGCTTAAGTAGTGACATTACCTTTCTGAGGATTCGCGCAGATCCCAGCATGCAGATCTTTTGAATCTCTGTCATAGTAGCTCTCTCTGATACTTTCTTGATGTTTTCTACCATACCCTTCTTCACTGTACCAAGCGCACCAACAACCACAGGGATCACTACAGTTTTCATATGCCACATTCTCTGTATTTCTAGTTCTAGGTCTTTGTACTTGCTTTTTTTTTTCAGTTTCCTTCAGTGCGATGTTTCTATCAGTTTGCAGGTGGAATTCACTGAATCTTTAACAATAATGTCTGGTCTGTTCGCTATTATAGTTCTATCAGTATTGACTGGTATGTCCCACATGATGGTGATGTTGTTATCTTTATTGTGCATCACGGTCTCTGGCTCATGTTCGTACCATTTGTCTGTAGTCTCTATATCATGATCTTTACAGATGCTCCAATGGAGATATGCTGCAGCATTATTGTGCCTGGAGATGTACTCTGTTTTGGCTAATACCTCACATCCAGATACAATATGGTCCACTGTCTCTTCATGCTGCGAACACATTCTGCATTTGCTCTCCACTTGCTGGCCACATATTACTTTCTGGTAGTTTCTGGTGTTTATTGCCTGGTCTTGAGTTGCTACAAGTAGTCCCTCTGTTTCTCCTTTCAAGTTACTTGACAACCATTTGTTGGTGGTGACTGTGTCTACATGAGGCTTCTCTAGGATCTTAGGATACTGGCCATGCAATGCTTTGTTTTTCCACTTTTCTTCTTTCATTGACTTCATCTTGGACTTAAACACGTGTTTCAGGGCTTTAGCATTTTCAGAGGCAGATTTATTTATTATTATTATTATTATTATTATTATTATTATTATTATCATTATTATTATTATTATTATACACACACGTGGTGGTACTTTTTAAATTTCATTTTCCAGCTTCCTAACAAAAGGGTATGTGAGCTTTGATTCCAGTGGAAATATTAAATCAGTTATGAGATTTTTGTGAGCTTTTGACTTTACAATAACTCTCTGAACAGTTTAATTGGATTTAAGCACTAAAGAGTTCAAAACCTTGATTAACTAATTCCTGGTTTATTTTCTAATTGACATTAATTGGCTTTTAAACAACTGGCCACTGCTAGTGTTTCAGTAGTAGAGTAATTAGATGAATAATCAAAATGAGTGAAACAATAACCACAGTTTCACTACTTGAGTATGTAGTTGACATTTACACCCTGATGTGAACCTGTATTTCCTCCTCACTCTTCTTCATATATTTCACATGGTACCAGTTGGGTAAACATAAAGACGTTTTCTCACTTGTGATCATTTCCTTTATTCTCTATAGTTACTTTGTTGGGAGAATTTGGCCCTGTCACTATTGGGAATTAAAGGGTTAAAAGGAAAGGCAACTATATATACTTTCTACAAAAAGCATCCCTAAGGAGTAACAAGACAAGATTACTCCTAATTAGGTGTTTCTTTCAAACTGTTGGAGAAACATCCCAGCTGTCACTTAAATACAAGAGTTCCACACAGGGTATTGTGGTCAACTAGAAAAGCCTTCGCCACTTTGACCACCACACACATTTTACAACCCATACTGTAATTATAATTTTATCTTGTAATCGTCTGTTGTGACTATACTTTTCTTTCTATGCTAATTTTATGTAAATTACTGTGAAATAAATGAACCATGTGAACAATGTCTGAATTGATCAGAGGCTGTATTTATGTATAATTCCCTATTTCTCTTCCTCGTTGAAAAACAGGGGTGGATCAAGGCCTGCATTAATAATTATTTCAGCTTCTGATGGTGACGTAAATAAGCACCCAAGTATTTAATGATCACATTCTTCACGATCAACCCAATTGATTTGTGACAGCTTATTAAGTTTGGCTTAGCTTCCCATACTGCACAATTGTCGTCGCAGAACTAACTTGGACCTAATGTCAAATCTCTGCAATGATAGGTTAATTAGGCCCTGTCATTTCCAGACATAATTTCTGAAGGCTGCAGTTACAAGTAATTAACATATGCTAGCATGTTATAACTCAAATACTGAGGCATCCTTAACTGGTAGGACCCTCACATAACCAAGAGGTGATTTTCATACAAACATACATACATACATACATACATACATACATACATACATACGTACGTACGTACGTACGTACATACATACATACATAGATACATAGATACATACATACATACATACATACATACATACAATACATACTTTATTTGTTAAAGCAGGTTAAAGAGCTGATGCGGACCTGCTAAACTCCTACTGTATACAATTAACATTCTACATTTTCATATGCAATCCTTCATAAGCTTTCCTCAGCAAGATGATGTGGTGTCTCGTTTGCTAACATTGCCACAGTAAAAGGCATTAAGAAATACCATTTTCTGTCTATTATTATTAACATATTGTGGGTGGGGGAAGGATACAACAAAGATCAACAAAAGAAGTGGTATAAAAAGATCATGTTTTTAAATGTTTGACAAGTTAATCTCATACACTTTTGTTGCTACTATATCTACAGAGTGTTAAAAGCATAATAAGATGTTGTAACTTAAAAGACTCCAAATTTCAGTTTCAATTATCAGTTCCTGGGACTTGAAATAATTTGTTCATTAATTAGTGATCAAACTGTATCAACTTAATCCTTTTTTCTCTTAGGTGTGGCCTTCATGTGTCAACCTTAATTGACTTTGTGGGTTGTCATATGTGAGATGAATGTAATGATAATAAATTTATTCCCCTCTCATCCAAATTATTTAATGGCCATGGCCTTGAGATGAAGGGGAGACAAAATTCTTAACCAAACACAAATAGCCTATTTTACAGTGGTACTGCTGAGTGGAAGCGAGGCTGGAAGTGACCTTGTTCTGATACAAACCTATGTCTTTCTCATGTAAGTGAGGACTAGAGAAAAGCAGTGAGGTCTGTACCACAACAAGATCACCAACAGAGTCGTTTCCATTCATAGGCCTGGTCAGTGAACATACAATAAATATTGTAAAATGATCTATTGAAAGACATATGTAACCTGATCAAACACACTAACATCTAAAACATACAGTGATCACTTTTATACAGGGCTTAATACAAGATAGTTGTAGAGGAATGTAATGTATCAAAGTCATTAACAGACCCTAAAAAACTGGTTATCTATAATTATTTAAGTCACAAGCACAAGGGACTAGCATATAAAATAATTTTAGGGTGCATGATCACTTTAACACAAGACTTTAATTGCCTACATTACATTATCCATGACGACTAGAGCCTGTAAGCCCTACCAGCCCCTCTCCATCGGCAGTCCCTGGTTGTAGAAGGATGATACATATCCCAGAGGAGATTCAAAACACTATGAAACCACCTTTCATACATATATAATAAAAATTCACAGTCATTAAAAGCCCCTCAAAAGTGGTTATCTTTATTTCAAGCATGGCATTCTCACACATCTCCAGTGTTAGCAGTGCTTTCAATATAAGACCCGGCTCCTGTCAGACCTCTGGCAGGTGCTAACTTCAACCGAAGTAAAGGAACTAGAAATTGACTTCAATTAATTGGTTAAACGTTTAAAAACACACCAAGCCCAGGGCAAAGAATTACAGACGAATGTGTGGCCAAATTCAAAAAGCCAGAGAACGCTTTCTGGTAGAGCTAATTCCCTCAAATTTTGTCAGTGGAACCCTAACTTTTTGCTGACAAACAAGCGCTTCACGCATTTTTTTGACAACGGATTTCCATACGAACACTGTAAGTTCTGTTACGTTTGCCTACCAAGAGGGCTTCCAAAACCGTGATAAGGTCTATAATGGTTTTCATGTGGAGAAATTTTGGACATATACCTGCATGTACGCAGGCGCACTAAATGCGAGATTAAGATTGTCCAATGCAGTAATAATGCCCGCTTTGTAAGAGACTTTGTATGAGCCACAAGATAAAATTTGTTCTCACCTCTTCATCGATTTAAAATTATACAAATAACGTAACTTCACATCTCTCCGAATTAAAGTGTTCAGTTCCTTAGCGATGCTGTAAAAAATTAGGATGCCAGGATACATACTGATCACGGTTTTACGTGTAATGCCAAGACGTATTAGAATGCGAGAACCCTTACACTATTGAGGTCATTTCTCGTCGGATTTCCTGGGACAGTTAAAGACCAGTTCCAAAAGTTACATCTGTTTTCCCCTCTGCAATTAATTCTTTTCAAGCCAGAACTGACGAAAAATCTTTTGAGATAAATATCTGCCACAGTATCGGGACACATTTTCGCTTGAATTTCTGTTGTTGACGATGTCTGTAAGGGTGACAGCCAGAAACTACCATCCAGGGAAGGTTTATCTCGAAGCCCTTTTTCTCACTCGGGAAGCCATGTTTGTTTTTCAAATAGCTTAGTAGCCTCTTGTTTTGTTCCCCAGGTTCGAAAAGACCTCTCATTTCCTCAAACCGAGTAAACCTGGGACTTGAAATTTAGCGTGAAATGCAAAATATTGGGCAAATTAAAAGAACAATTCGAAGTTATAAAACAGTCTTTCCAACGGTAATTATACCTGCCAACTTTTTTTAATTTATAGGCGTGATATCCGAAGATGTCCGAAGACTTCCGAAGATGTTTCGAAGACTTCCGTCTTGCCAGTACATCGATCGATGCTTTGAATATTTATAAGATAATACAATAGCCGTCTAAAGACCGGTAATATTCAAACTAGCCATTTTAAAACCATGGCAATTTAGAAATATATGTCGACGTAGTTGTTTAGTAAGAATCACATCAATGTACGATATTATTATTTTATAAAATTATCTGCTAAAAAACCAATATCTTCTACTAGGCGTGAGAAATTGGAATACAGGCGTGAGTAGACGTGACATCGAGGTTTTCAATCCGTAGGCGTGACACTTGGCAAGTATAGGTAATTATCCTCTTCACTTTAAAACATTGGTTTCATTTAATTATTATTTGTCTGTGCTCTCTTTATTAGATAAAATCGTGCATAGCAAGGTTGCCCAGTCGCCAAGATAAGGCTCTGAATGATGATTACGAAGACATGATTTAGAGAAAGGGAAACAGTAGGTTTTGAACGGTGGATCGTACTAGTTAACTGATGCTCCTGCTAGCTGATGCTGGAAAAATTCTTATACATTAGACCGTCAGTACCGCATAACACGGGATAACGAAACGTGTAACACGGGATATTGAAACGTGTAACACGTGATAAAGAAAGTACGGCTCAATACAAACTAATGAAAAATTTACAACATGCAGAATTTAGTACTGAATATTAACTGCAGATCAGCATTAATCATGCATGATGTGAAGTTATGGCGTGAACTAATATTAACATAGTTAGACTTGCTATACCGCGCAACGCTCAGGTTAAACCATCAAAGCACGATCAGTACAGTGTATAACCCAACCGTGCAAGAGAATCAGGTGATAAGGCATTTGTAAACTGAGATCCTCTACACTGGCTTAGCATCTCCTGAAAAAAGCGGTACGTTCCTCGTGTAAAACATTTTATTCGTTAAATGGGGACAGTGAAATTGTTAGTCAATGGCCCTTTTTATACTAGAGACGCATTATCCGTCCAGACGAATTGTGCGTCTGTCATTTTATCCGAGTAGTGTAAAGACGGGACGAACTACATGAGACGCATAATCCGTCTGGGACGAACTTGGACAAACATTTGTAGTGCTTCTGTTTAGTTCAACTAGTATAAAGACGGGCACAAGACGCATTATGCGTCTAGACGAACTATCCGCCTTAGTTCGTCTTGAAAGACGCACTAAACAAGATATTTCGTCTTGACGTATAATGCGTCTTGTGCCCGTCTTTACACTAGTCGAACTAAACAGACTCAGTCAAATGTCCCAGACGGATTATGCGTCGCTAGTATAAAAACGGCCATTAATATCTGTCAAAACTTGTTCAAAATAAACCAAGCCCACTGATGTATATCCAGTGTTTTTTTTATTGGTGAATGTACGATGACTTTGATTAAACTTAGCAGCAGCCTTTTCATTTGAATAGCAACTCTGAAAGCCGAAACTTAACAAAGAAATAGAGTTACTCGCATCGGTTAATTCCTCAGTCTTTGTGACGTGTAAATGGGGTGGGTTGGTTGTTAAACAACGCGCATGAAGGCTAAAAGCAGGCAATATAACTGTCATTGCAAATTTACAATTTACAAAGAACTACTTATTACTCACTTTGTAGCGAAACTCTGTTGTTACTCTTGGCAAATCCTGTTTATCTGAACCACCTAACAAAAAAACAAAAAAAAATAAGAATTAACTCTTTAAAGAAACGTCCTATTTTAACCTTTATAGTCTTCAATTGCAATTGTAGGATACCACGTATGGTGGATCATATTCATAAATCACCATTGCTTCCCTTTTCATTAAAATTAATGCCACCTGAAAATCAATACAATTTACCTCTAAAATCGATGCTTTAACGCTGAAAATGGCATTTCCGAGCTTCTAGATTTCCAAATTTTCTGAGGAAGCATGCCCCTAAACCCGCCTAAGATAAGAAGCCTAATTGCGGCCCCTCACGTTTCACAGCTGCCTACTTTTCCAGAGTCTGACGCCTACTCCAAAACATTTTGAAAACCCTGAATTCAAACTCTTTCTTCCATTAAGGGAAACATACAGACAGAAAAACATTGAAACACATATCCCCACAGGCAGCCCAAGCATATATGTTGTGTGGAATCAGGGTTTGACTGAAGGCATTTTTAGTAACAATTTCGATGCGTACGCATATTTCAAAGAAATAATAACAAATCTTTCTTCAATATTAAAACTTTACGCTTTTATAGCTGTAATAAATCGCGTTTTAGTCAATTTATAAATTACAGACTTTGCGTCATTACGCCCAATTTGGGCATTTGTGGCTATAATATAAGCACTCAAGTGTATCGTATGTTAGAACTACGCGAGCATCGATAAAATAATCATAATTAATTAAAATGTATTCCGTAAAGCGTTCTTACCTTTCCTCCATAGCCCCTTGTGCCTTCTAGCTATTTCCTTCCTACGACTACTGTACTACAATTATTTTATAGCGTAAAGTACTCGTTTGACGAAAATCAACGAAATGGCGTTAAAAACGGCTGGGATGTACAAGGAGGCTATGGAATAAAGGTAAGAAGGCTTTACAGGTTATATATTAAGTGATTATGATTATTTTCTCGATGATCGCGTCGTACACCAGAGTGCTTGAAATGCGAGCCACAAATATCCAAATTGCGCGTGACAAGTCAAGGAATATCAACTTCAATTGACAAAAGGGCGATCAATTGGAAATTTTACTGTGATGACCTTTAAACCTGCATTCCACATATAGTATGTTTGGGCTTCCTGTGGTATCACCGACTGGTATGTGTTCTCGGTGACGGATCATATGGTAAGAATGTTCCTCAACAGTTGAAGATCTTAGTGCAAAATGTCAGCGGCAATTTGGCCATAAATTCAAACTGTCACTTTGCATGGAAACGCAGGTCCGTATTTATTTTATTTTGCGGTCTCAGCTACACTGAATTCGACAAATAAGCCTATGACTCTTGCCAAAACCAAAAAAGGATCAGTCGCATGGTTGATTTCTTTGGTATGAGCTCTCAAACAAAACCTTAATGCCACGGCCAGTCAGTTCAGTTGGCTCAGTTTAAAGCTGAAGTAATACACTAATTCTGTGATTTCAGGCTTTCAAGTCGCAAGATAACTACAGTCCTTGATGCTTCTAAAATGATATTCAGTCTCTAGGCCAAAGGAGAGCGAATTTAATGGAAATGTGATCGAGTTTTATTGCGCGCTGTCTGCACTGAGTCCTACAATTCCAGAGGGTCTCAATTAATGGCGTTGACTGTCAACTGTCAAATGGTCCAACACTTTACTTACCACTATAGTCTCCCTTGCAGTTGCTTGATAGGTAGGAAAAGTAAGAATTCTGCAATCTATATACAAAATACAGAAGAAGGTTGAGACTTTCGCTTCCATCTTTCGCAACTATCGGCCGTTTATTTATTTATTTAAAAATACATCCCTATGGTGAAGCAATTTCTGCATGGTTTTATTGTGATTCCCGGCTGCTATAATTAATAACCCCTCTCAAACGTAGAAAACAAGAAAGCTCAAAAATAATAAATCGTTCGTGGATTGTAAATCAATCACTTTATTTGATTTATTAGAAATACTGAACTCAGTATTGAGACTGGTCAGCGCTGAGTGTCTTTGACTAACTTCCGGCAAACAAATTACAAAACCTTATCTTTAGCATATCGTAAAATGGTTTTGAAAACTCACCGACTCACAAGCAAAACCTTGTCGTTATCGAACTACTTTTGTTTTTACCTTTAACCGGGGACTAATTTTAAGGAACTGAGTATCTCAAGTTAAAGATGTCAAAAATCATGCAATTTGAAGACCTCCCTCCCTCCTGCGTTAAAATCCAAAATATCTCTAAACTCACTCTTTTTTGGCATACAGTATGTGTCAGGCCCTTGAATCACATTTTCACTTCATACACCATAACCACCGGATGCCAGGATTTGGATTTTAAGGCCAAAAATTGATATCCGCTCCTTTCACGGGAAGTGTTACGCCGCAAAATGACTACTAACGTAAAATGTCACATTAACGCGAAATGTAACAACTTTTGACGCAAAGTGCAACATTAACCCTAATTGTAACAACTTGTGACGCAAAATGTATCAACTTCTTTAACGCGAAATGTAACAACCTTTTCTATAGATCAGTACCAGTAAAGCTTTTACTTAAAAGTTACATTGCTATTCACTGTGTGCGGGTGGCTAGACTTGGCCACAACAACCTTAAGCACTATTGCTTTACTTATAGTCTAACCTTATAAAGTATGAGATTTTACGGATTCCCAAATTAAGAAACTGCTATTTATGTTACTGTCAATATCACTACAGCCGGATAAAGTGGGAAGGAAGAGCTGAAGGTTGAAGAGCAAGTGTTAATTGATGTTGCTAGGCCTACACGACCGTCCCTGATACGTTGTGATTTTTTTCGCCTTTGTCATATAATTGGGCCGCCCTCACGAATGTTTCTTTGAGTGAACGCCCCTTTCTGTAAGATTTTGTTTAGCAATGGTTATTGCTGTATTAAGTTTAATGTGATACAGTGTATCCAAGAAAGTTGTTTGTGTTGATGATTTGCCCAAATATGGATTATCAACATGCTCTGACGAGAATAGGCCTACCATCCGTTGCAGAGTATCACAATATTGGCTGTTTTTATGCTAGAGACGTTTAAGTCGTCCAGACGCATTTAAAGTTTGAGCCGTTAAAGCCGTCTGGTATAAAACGGGACGCATATAAGTAGACAACGTAACAGAAAAAACAAGATTTTTCTAAAAATAGACTGGGTTTATTCTCGGACTGGACGATAGGCACGAGTAAACTCGGCGCCAAATAAACTTCAAACACGCGAATGTAAGAACAAATACACATGGCGGAATTGCAGATTCTGAAATCTAATTCTGGACGTCGTCAAGAAAGACAAGAAATGGAGATGCAAATTGTTTTGACAAAGAAAATCGTTCAAGGAAGCGGTTTTTCAGGCGATGGATGAGGAAATTATACCTGCCAACTCTCACGCATTATGCGTGAGTCTCACGCCTGCGAACCAAAAACGTCGATCTCACGCATTGAGGACAATTTCTCACGCCTGATTTAGAAATCAGGATGACTTGTCCCTTAACACATTAACAACAAAAATTCAATTCAATAATCCCCGTAAATGTTCCAACCAACGGCGCTTAATGTCGAGTTTGAGTCCTTACTGAATCAGAACGCGCTAAAATGTCGCGTTCGAGAGACTGGAGATGGACTCAAATAGCTTCGTAAATGTTCGGAAGTCATCGGAACGTCTTCGGAAATGTTCGGTAGCCTTCTGAAGTCTTCCAACAATCGTCGGAAGTCACTGAAACAATTTCGGAAATTCCGCACATGAGGAGACGAAAATCTCACCCATTTGACTCAGAAAAAGTTGACAGGTATAGGAAATAGACATGGCCGAAGCACTTGGCTTGTGTGCCGTGGCGACCAAGAGAGCAAGGAAGGAACGAAGTGCTGATTAACAAAGGAGTTCAGGGCTAAATGCGTCCCAATTAGGTCGTCCCGTTTTTATACTAGACGCATGTAACGTCCATGGTCTAAGACGTTATAGTCGTCTGATAAGTGCGTCTAAACGACGCACTTAAATAAAGACTTAATTAAAGTCGTCAAGCATTAAATGTGTCTGTCTTATTTACAGTTTTTATACTAGACGTTAAAGTCGTCTCAAGACGACTTTAAAGTCTCAGACGACTTAAACGTCTCTAGCATAAAAACGGCCATTATTTTGTGAGCGCACCCTTCAGAATATAAAATTTGGGTAAGAAGCTAATTGAGCAGGGAGTCCAAGTTTCGTGCTTCCACCGTGTCCGATAACGGAAATATAAGCACTGATGTTAGTAATAATATTCGTGCCTTCAGGTTTTGTTATTGTTGTTGTTTGTTTATAATTAGAAGATAAAGTCAGTCGAGTTTCCGTCTGTCCTTAGAGCACGAACACAGTTACGGACCATGTATGAGGCCCTGTCAGGATAAATTCCGACAAGCGACATGACCCAAAAAGTAGCGACAGCACAGAAAATTAAATCGCGACAGGCGACATGATTCCCGGCAAAATTCCGACAGTGGCATCAATGCCGAGAATTAGCAATTTTAACACCGACACGGGAGATTTTAAAATCCAGACTAGCGACAAGGGACCCTCCCCTGGCAGGGCCTCATGTATGACAAACGACATACCAGTTCTTTGTATATCAAGACCAGAGTTGTTACATTTTGCGTTGTTACATTTTACGTTAATGAAGTTGTTACATTTTGGGGTAAAAAGTTGTTACAATTCGTGTTAAAGAATTGTTATATTATGCGTCCAAAGTGGTTACGTATCAAGTGAATGTTACATTTTGCGGCGTAAAAGGAAGCCCTTCATTTAGTAATGCCACTTGGCGATAAAAAAAGTGTCTGGTCTCATCTTAGCGACAGATCAGCATCAACCCATCGGCACCCATGCCGGCCAAAACCGGCCGCACAGAACCACATCCCTTGTACCGCTTGCGACGTCATCAGTTTTAATGGCCATGGACAACTTTTACATGTAGCATGTTTAGGGGGAAGAGATCTTTCAAACCATACCCAAATGAGCACGATTCCGTCCAGCAGGCCGGAGAAAACGCGAAAAATCCAACTGACGTTAACCCGAAAATTTGAATGAAAATCTTGTTCCACTACACACCTGCACTTCCTTCCACCTAATCCTATGATCCTAAACGTTTTCCACAAGTCTTTTCCCACCGAAAGAAAGCCCAGGAAATGCCCAGCAAGAGAAAAAGAAAGCGAGATAAGAAAAGCGAAATAAAAGGGGAGGAGAGAAAGCGAAATGTAGAAATTTTGCTTTCTGCGCATGACCGACCTTGGAAAGCTAATATTAAGCATCAGGAACAGAAGGGCGCCATGAACTCCACCAGCAAACAGAGGTTTGGCCAGTTTTGGTTTTTTTAGGCTAGAATCTGGCCAGAAAACGGCTCGACGGGCTTTAAAAGGCGTTTTTCGCCAAAATGCTCGGGCGTCAATGGGTTAAGTCTCTCTGAATCGATAGCAACAAAAGAACTCTGTGATATCCGCGGAGAGGGGGGAGGGGGGGGACTAATAAAAAATTAATACGGGGAGGTCCCCCCCCGAGGTCCAACCCCTTACCCTTTTATATATCATTTTTTACAGAAAAGGTACCCTTTTCGTATACCTTCCATTAGAACAGTACAGTCATAAGGTATGTGTGGTCAAAATATTTTAATGAAAGGCCCTTTTAAATACCTAAATGACAGATTTACCTACCCTTTCATATACTTCAACTCGTGAAATCCATACCCTTTCATATACCTGAAGCGTAAAAAAGGTACCCCTTTCGGGCGGAGCCTCCTCGTTTTGGCCATTATAGGGATTATCCGCCCCCACCACCACCACCACTCCGGGCTGTGATACCACATTTGGTGCTATAAGCGGTAGTGATTGATACTAAAGAGAGGTGAGAACCAACTTTATACAAACACAAGAGAAAATGGATCATTGGACCATGAACGATTTTAAACCAAAGTGTTGGAGACCATTCGAACAACTAGTAAGTGCTAACATCACTACAACATACACAACAAAAATAACACACAACTGTATTTTCCATGATCAGCCACGACTTCCACTGTTATATGAACATTAACGTTCAGCTTATCACTCACCGCTTGATTAAAAGATAAATTCTGAACAAAGCCAGCAAAACGTATGGCAGAATACACTGACGTTCCCGCGGGAAAGCTAATTCATCGTAAAACCGCGGCTCAGTTGTGCATTGTTTGTTTGGCTATAACACCGGGAATCGAACCTGGGAAGCACTGGTGGAAGGCGAACGCTCTCACCACACAGGGGCACCCAATGAGCCAAATCAACCAAAAGCTGTAGAAAGGCATTTTTAAGTACCTTATGGTGTTTGAAGTCTGTTTAAAGTGATGTTTTCATAAGCTTGAAGAAGTTCATCTGTTCGGATTCCCTAGCTGAAATTTTAATTGCCCGAAAATGTTAGGGAACAAAATCTTCCTTTGAGAAAATGCAAGCTGAAATGAACTTTCCACGAACTTTCTAGGGAATTATTTTCTTTCCGAAAATGCTAGCTGACGTTTTTGACTGCGAAAAAGAGCAATTGCGACCTTTCCGAAAAACTCAGGGGCTATGATTTCCCAAATTCGAATCTTTTAGGCCACGTTTTAGTTACGAAAATCCGAGTGCACTCTTTAATCGACGCCGAAAGCGCAAGGTAAATTACCCTCCACCGAACATATATGTACCGAAATTTGTCGTTGGGTGCCCCAATGACCACAGCGCCAACCCTGCTTTGAATGTGATCCCTTGTTGTAATTACCTGATTTCGACACCTTAGCTGTTTAGCAACTGCTCCATAAAATCATTCTTTTAGCCGTCTTTCTCGCCGAGCCTTTGTTTGTACATTAACCAAATTTTCTTTTTCTAGTTGCTACATTAATCTTTCGTCTAACCGAAAGAGCTGAAAACTCAACATGAAGTTTGAAAAATTAGATCCGCGAAGGTTTACAGTAAACTTACGGTTTGAAAACTTCTTGAAATAAAATATTCAAACGTCCTGGCAGCCAGCTAGAAGTCGTTTACTCGTAAAACATCAATTCGCAGTTAATTCAACAAACTGGTTTCAAATACCCCAAAATTGTCTTTAAAGGCTTTACACGGCTATTACGCCGTGTCACAAGCAAAATTTTGAATATAGACTCACTTGATTATATTAAAATTGCATGAAAATTTTACCAGGACAACAATGACTTACTAAATTTATAAACAGCTCATCCGAAAAGCCGAATGCTACAAATTCACTGCCAACACTTGTGTTTTTTAGTGGCAACCGTGCAGCCAGCCCTCTTGTATCCCACAAACCATCAATGTATTAACATTAAATAACTGAAATTCAACACGCGAGAAATTGAGATACGCTTTACGGTTTTCGACAAGCGTTGAATTGTTTTTAAAAAACACATTAATAATTGATGAAAAAAAATACAAAAGAAATTAATTTTTAATGAGTGTCTTTATATCTGATAGAGACACGGCTAAATTTTACATCCGATTTTCTTGGCCAAAATAACCCAAAATCGAAATTTCAGTGTATTAAAGAATGGATAGATCTACAGTAAAGCTTTTTAAGCCGTTCAAGAGAAATTCGCAATTCGTGTTTTATCAAATCCTAAAACACTCGGCTGCGCCTCGTGTTTTAAACTTGATAAAACACTCCTACTCACTTATTAAACATTACATAAAACTTGGGCGTATCAGGAATGATTACTCAGAGCTCTTGACGCAATCACTCTAAAGAGGTACGTATAATCCACATTTCTATCAAAGCATGATTTTCATTCAGTTGACCAAAGGTGATCTTAAGCCACACACTCTGTCGGACGGAATGAGCAAGGTGTTAAAGCTCTAGCTACTACACACACGAGAAAACAATACACTGGTGTAGTATTTTGGATGAACAATGCTTAATTATGACTCATTGTTCCAAGAACGTTACTTCAGTACACTTTATTAGTCACCACTTTGGCCAAACCTTACTTTCAACAGAAACCGACAGAAGATGCCAGGATCGAAGAGATTGGAAAGGGAAAATGAATACATATGTCGCTTCCGGCTATCCTTTGCTCGATCAAAATAAAATAATTGTAGAGATAATTAGGCACGATTATTTCAACTTCACACCCTGAGTGATAAGAGGAGGACAAACCTACATGTACATTTTCGTAAGTAAACTTATCCATAGCGAATTTATCGGTTTATTTTTTACATAATCTACTCCATATCAACGCAGCATACTAATTTTATTTTGCTTGGCCAACAAATTACATCAAACATAAACATTAAGTTTTCCCTTTGTGAAATAAAATCATTAAAGCCGAGTCTTTCCACTTGGAAACTGAAACCATGCTACACTTTTACTTTCAACACTTGTAATTGTTGTTAGGCTTCTTTAGCAAACAATTTAAGTCACAGAAATGTTTAGGGAAAACACACTTTACTTTTCCAATTTCCGAGAGATTGTCTACTTTCCGAAAATGCTATCTGGTCATATTTTGCACTTCCAACGACAGCGTTGCCTCTCCGAAAGAAAAGGAATTAGTTTCCCAGCGGTGGCAAATTTCATAAAAGAAAATTCAAGTTTTTATCACAATTTCATCCTGATTTCTCACGCGAAAGAGTCCCCGCCAAATCAAACTGATGAGAGTCTTTGAGCTGATAATCAAAGCAAGCCGTAATCGTCGTTCATGCGTAACAGCACCTATGGCTGAATATGAGTGGAGTTTTAGGTTTTAGCCCAGAGCAACAGATTAATTAGAGAGCTACATCAATTGCATCTGATACAAACGTTTTGTGCAAATTTTAGAACAGTATAAGCGATCAGTCGATAGTGTAGCATATAAAACGTGATAAAAATACACTTAAGTACTTTGAAAAACACTGCTTTGAACATTGAGGGAGTTCACATTTATTGAGGATGTCTGATTTGCTGAGTACAAGAAATCAATGTCAAAATGGATAATCTCAATTCCATAAAGAAGTGGCTTCAATAAGTGAGTAAGGGAAAACAACAGACAAATGAACGTAGAGACACACATAAACAATCCATACGTGAAAGCTGCATTGTGACTAAAATCGGGCATCTATTCAACAAGTTGCGGGGTTAGGTTTAGCAATCAGTACTTGAAAGCAATTCAATCAATAAAAAAACTGTATTATGTATTAGGTACTACTGCATCAATTCTTCAACTAAGATCTTATCGAAAGATCACTGTCAAATTACACAAGAAACCAAACAGGCGATATACCAAGATGATTTGTAACACTGATCGAAAACGAAACCGAGTAACTAGGAAGTACTGTGGCAGCACTGCCAGTAAGTAGCAGATTAAACTGAGATGCACAGAACAAGGGTTCAAGGTTTCTTTTCACCGATCACTCTTAACTGAAGTTACTCACCCGTCTTGTCCTGAAATGATATTCGTTACAGACTTTGTCTTCAGTTGTCCTCTTGCAAGAAAGGAGATTCTGCAACCTGTGAAAATTAACAACATGAAGTTGAGGTTAGGAGTTAAGGTCGCTTTTATGTCCCATGCAACTCTTCACAGCATATATATCTCTTTAGCCGATCACAATTTATGGGTTTGCAGTGATTTGGAATGTCTTATTGGCTCTGAACACTGTTCTTGCCAAAAAGTCCTTAGTGAACAGTTTTCAAAGTTAATTGAATATAATGTCATTCCATCTAAAAAAAATCTCTGGAATCGATGGCCACTGAAGAAATCGGATCTGCGATACTGTACTTGGTCTTACGAGCGATCATTAAACTGGAAGCGATCGATCTAGAGAGATATGAACCAAATCTTATCAAAGCCTTATTTCCAATTAAACAGAACCGATTTCAAACCAACGAGTTAGAGACCATTCCGAGAACGAGCAAGTCCCAACATCTCTACTATAATACACACACGGGAAAAAGACACACAGCTGCGGTAAATCGCCTGATCCATGCTTTTTCTCAGAATGTTGAATTTCAGCTCACTCACCACTTAATCGGACTTTAATTCCAAAGGATACCAACAAAAAATGGCAGAATCAGACCACGACACTGCACTCGCGATGAGATCGGTAGAAAGCAGACCTGAAAGCGGAACTCGTTTACATATCTTTCGATCAAAGTACGACGACTACATCACGCGATATTTTAAACTTGGCACCCGGAAGTCATACGATTAGGCACGTCCTAAAACTACTCATTGGGGGAATTTACCTTTCACTTTTGTTTTCTAGAGGCTACCTCGAATTCACAACGTATCTATGATTTTTGGTTCGTAGCTTAATCATACTGTGTAAACAGCGAGTATTTCTTTTACTGGTAACACAACGCGCACAAGAGGTTTATTGCAAACTTGTTTATTCACAGTAAGATCAACCGTTATCCAACCACCTCAAAACACCCTGCTGAAAAAAGCCATTGTAAACAAGGAAAGAATTGCTTTTATAAAAAGTTCCAGTACTTACTGTCAGACGTTCTTAGGCGAAACCCTGAAGAAGCAGGCTAGATACAGAATATATACCCGGCAAAGCTTGGCCGGTCGTGTGCGAAAACAGCACCAGCTTAGATCTCTTGTCAGAGAACGTCTTCTGCAAATTTTAGAACCGATTAAGAATTTCTGTTACAAATGACGTCTATATTCCTTACCGTCTCTTGACTGAAAGAATCCTTCCTATATTTCCTTTACGTAAAGAAGGAATTTATAACCTTAAAAAAATGGCAATAAAATGGATGGAGTTTACTACTGTTAAAAATATAATCGGACATCGAACTGAATGCAATAACAGCCATCCCGCTGAGTACATAAGATGAATTTTCAAGTTATTAAAGAAACTATCTCCCTCTTTAAGGCTGGAAAAAAAAACCTAAGGAAAAAGAAACACAGAAACCAGGTGTAAGCAATCGTTCGATGATAAAGAGTGTAAATTGTGTTTGTTGGACGAGCGATGGAGCGATCACTGATTGATGAATAAACAACGGCATTCTGAGTTACGCTCATAACATAATTTTCAGCTTATAACTCACCAATTGCTCGAAATCTTACTTCCAAACGAAACCAACGACAAATTAAAACTTGTAGGATGATGATCAACGATCAACGCCACTGCAAAGCGGAATATAAAATGAGAGCGGAAATTCTTTCGATCAAAGTCTAATGATTGATTGTTCCCATAGCATGCTAAATCTTTTCGGTTCATAATCTAATGTCATGCACCAAAAATCACGATCAAGAGGCGCTACTTGAGATTAACGCCAAACAGGAGCGCCAAAACATCCATGAGCATTTTTTTCCAAAACTCATTTACTGTCAATAAATTAGGCTCCCAAACTGAAAACTCTCTGAAAGACCCGAGACATAAATTCTCCTTTTATAGTTTGGAAATCTTTCAGGCCCGGATAGGGGTTTTGGGTATACGTTATCTAGAGCCGTTTTAATTCAGGTATATAGTCATTTGTGTTATAATTCAGGTATTAAGTGCCTGGTTTTTCCTGAATTTTAGGTCTTCGGTATACAGGCATGGGTTAAATGCTTCAAGAAAATTTTAGGTATTAAGTATCGCACAGTTTACAATTTTAAGGTATACTGGTATCGTGAAGGGAAAATAAAAGGGGGGGGTATATTGGTATCCCACTACCCCCTGGCGGGGCCTAATCTTTAAGGTATGGCGGTTGACCTTGAATAAGATTGGAGATGGAGAGTTACTAGTGTGGACGAGGCCTTGGTCTTAATGGAACTATGGGTTTGACAATCTGTGAAAAAAAAAAAACCGTGAAAACTGTTTTTTTTTTCTTTTCAGTTATTCCATCGTCACATGCATGCACTGATGAAGGAATACCACAACTTGAAGCACAAGCAAAGCCAGGCAGACTATATGTGTCCGTCTTTTGAGTAAATAAGTAAACGATTTGCATTTGGAGAGTAAGACCCCATTTGAAGGTCGGCTCATTATTCAGAGACTATTCCATTTCATTGGCCTTAAACGGCAATATATTTTGGAAGAAAAAGCAAGCAACGCTGCTCACACGCAAGGAACATTTTTATATTCTTTAGGGTGTTACAGATTATGACCCCGAGGCAAAACGACGTTACTGTTTCAAAATAAGTTGCGGATATATATCATACCATAGTTATCACGTCAGCACGTTTCGCAATTCAGTGACGTATTCGGCAATTAATTTGAGGGAATGTAGAAACCTAAAAAAACTGACGACTAGAAATCAATCGAACATGAACAGATTTCATAGTGCTTCTTAGTAAACTAATAGCACCTGCTGTGTCAGTATTAATGTTGAGTACACGTGGTAAATCAAAAATCAACCAATCCATCCATCCATTTATTCAACATTCAATCAATCAATAACTTTATTTATGTGTCCATTCTCAACGCTGGCCACGGTGGCCTACCAATTGGGAACACTGACAAACTAACATACCAATATTTATTTACATTTAACAGTCCATGGAACAGCAAAGAGTCCAACATTACAATACAGTTTTCACAATCGCCTAATGAGTAATTTTAAGCCCCGGCCAAACGATCGAACATTTTTATCCGACATCGTGTTGGAAGAGCATGTTTGCCCGTTTAGCCACCTCTTTCAACTTTGCTTTGAAATAGTTTTCCATGTTTGATCTCTGTTGATCTAGATAGAACCCATTTTCATCCATTGCCGTTGATCGTTTAGCCACCTCGTGCACAGCCGGAAAACTCCAACCAAATGAACCACATGTTGTTTGTCCACATAACGTCTAAGTTTTAGCTTTAATAGGGAATTTAAATCGTTCCGTGGACTCACTTTCAGGTGACTGTTTGGCCCGGAGGGGGAGCTACTCCCAGAAAGATTGAGTGGGGTGTGCGGCCCTCTTCCTGAAACCCTTACCCTAGTTCAGACCAAAATCTGCGATTTTCCCTATCCTATTTCAGACCTGATCAAAAATTCGATACCCTATTTCAGGCCTATTTCACGTACACGGTTGGCGTAAGCATAATTAAAGACAAAACAGAAGGGCTTTTGTTGATGGTCTTATCGCCTAAAGATGAAAAAGTAGCCTCTTCTACAAAAACATACCCAATTCTAGACTAGAGTGCACAAACCATACCCCATTTCAGACCAAAAGGGTCAAAATTGATACCCTATTTCAGACCAAAACGGCTAAAAAACCATCCTTTGGGGCCCCAGAAACCTATAAAGCCAATATAAGGGAGTACCCCCCCTCCCCACTCGGGGCTGTTTGGTCAAACATTCATGGCAAAAAAGGTGGCGTTCGCCGTTTAGAAAACGCGCGGTGAATTTATTCAAAACGTGGCATTTGCCTACATTTACTGGTGTTCACCAATCGGAAAATCCAAGCTTTTCCAAGTGTTTTTCGGCCGGTGAATTCGAGTATTCGTTCCATTATCGGGTTGTTTTCCCTTACGGTGAACGCCGGAAAACGCGCGTTTTCTGGAGTTCACCGGTCGGTTAACACTTGGCGAAGAATGTCTTGTTTGCCTGCGTTCGCTGAAGTTTTCCCGTTAACCGGTGTTAGCAATTGAAAAGCGGCATTTTCCCTTGTTTGCCAGAACGGGAAATGCCGGTAAATTTAGCAAAACACACTATTTTCCAGAATTCACCTCTAGGTTAACGTAGGGAAAGCATAGTGTATTCCCGTATACACAGAGAGACGGTGAATTCAAGAGAATTCAAGAAAACCCATGTTTTCCAGCGTTCACCGTTCGGTAAATGTACGGAAATTATCGTGTATTCCTGCGTTTTTCAGAAGTTTTCTTGTGCTTTTCTTGCATTTTCCCAGGTAGTAAATGCGCGTGAATTCAGAAAAACGCTTGTTTTCCAGCGTTCACAGTTTGGTTAACTTTTGGAAAATATCGTGTCTTCTTGTGTTCGCAGGAATTTTCTTGTATTTTCTGGGACAGTGAATTCGGCTGAATTCAAGAAAACGCTTGTTATCTGGCGTTCACCGTACAGTTAATGGGTGGAAAATTGGGCGAATTCCAACGTTTTCCTCAAGTTTCCCTGCATTCCCTGGGACGCTGTATTTGGGTGTTTTTCAGTGCGTATCGCTCGGCATTGTTCGGTTACGACTCCCACCCCGTGCTCGAGATATTTTTGCTCTTTCTGTAGCCTGACGGCCTGCTGGCTACCAATGTTCAGGGGACTAAAGCCCATTCCCTTTCCCAGTCAGAACAACAAAAACAAAAGGTGTTGTTAATTCCAAAAATATGATTTATTAAAAATTGTGCAAATTTACATGCAAAGCGCTATGAGCGCTGTTTACTATCTGCATTATGTACAATTATTTACATAAAATACAACGGTAATTTTAATTGTATTTTCTCACTCTTACAAACAATAACCATACACAGTCTTCAAAGCCGGCGCTTTTTGCTACCAGTAGGATATTACTAATAGCCTAGTAGTAGCTCAACCAATCAAAATGCTGCATTGATGATAGACCACTATTTGGATTTTACTAATATCATATACATAGGGCTGTCATTAGGCTTTGAAAAAGCTGCCCACAAAAGAAAGTAGGCGAACATAGTAAAGTCTCCAAAGCAACCTGGAGGTATGTCCTTCCAGAAAATGGTGATTATAATGTATGTACGTAAGACTTGGAGCAATTTTCATGTATTTCTTCACACAGTGAGTGTTCGTAGGATGCCCGCACACCCTTCTGACTAAAATTTCACTCAAAGGCCATAAAGTATTCAAGACATTTTCAAATTCTAAGTTGCACTGACCTTCAAGTTATTCTGTGTTCACACTAACCTGAAACATGTTAAGTCTGATCATGAACAAAACTTTTTTCACTATTAAAGCTGTTCACACCAGGCGGTACACTGCTCTAATCGTAACTGAGAATGATTTAAACTACCGGTACCTCGAGGTGGTTTAAATCATGCTCAGACTAAACATGTTAAACATTTCATCCAATAGCGGAGAGAAAGTGAGCATAGGCTTGAGTAAGCTTAAACCACAGAATAAATCTAACAGCAAGTTTGAGCTCCATTTTTTACTACAAGTGTAATTATTTGAATTTTATGCATGTTGCATAAAACTGCATAAATTATACAGCCAGGCACCTGGAAAGTGTTTGAAATGGATGGATAATTAATGTGAACAATAAAATTACCAGCAAATTTACAGGAAATGTGTTTTGTTTAAACATGTATGTTGTAAACATGTTTCACTGCTAGTGTGAACACAGCATAAGTTGCATGTCTTAATGAGGCAGTTGCCAGCTTCATCAAATAACAACCCTTTTTACAGTGCTGACAGACTGGGGGGTAAATAAAGTTTTGATTTGATTTGATTTGCTAAACATTTTAGCTAGCAAACAAGCAAAGAATTTGACAGATAAATGGCATTAAAGTAATTAACCCTTTGACTCCCAAATACGCCAATTGGCGTATAATATACCGCTTTTGCTTTTATGATTTATTTCGTTTAAATTTTGTTACAAAGACATAATAATGTGCAAATAGCACTAAATGGTGCTTTTTGCAATTATCAAATCCAAAAAACCGACAACAATACCCGAATTCTGCTGCATAGCACAGTTTTTTTTGGCAGCAAAGCCCAAAATGCCAGTCTTTTGACCAAAGAACAACACCAAAAATTACACATTTTCGTGGTCAACTTTTTAATAAAAAATATAGCCCAAAAATCAAAATTCTACATTTACAGAAAACCTTAAGGCCAGACCTTGGCATCTGGAGGGAAATTTTCCTCTCACTTTTTCCGCAAGCCACGCTTTAGCCATTTTATTGGAGCCAATCTCGCGTATCTCAGGTTGTCTTGTTCACGCCCCAAAAGAATTCTGGGAACGTCAACTATTCCAGGAACATAGAACCCTTCCATTTCCCATTTCCAAGTTTTTTTGTAAGTGTCGGGCCACCCAGTACTACCAGGAAAATATGACGTCGATTGAACTTTTTACCAGTCAAAACTAGCCCAAATTGCCTTGGTAGGCCCTGGAATCCTTCCACAAAGTTAGCAGAGAGACAGCTTCGGCCATCCACCGCCATATTGGCTACGAAGCAGATTTAGCATCTCATTCAGCAAGAAACCGTCTCTCACCTCTGGCTTCTTTCAAAGGCTTGCCTTTACCCACATTCCAGCTTAAGGATGCCAGCCTGGGGACCTTTGTGGAGGAAAATGGCTTGAAAAAACCTCATAAAGCGGCAAATTTACCACAATCAAGCTTGTTGACTCGGTAAACGAACAACAGCCGCTAATGTGCGTGATGTCACACCTTTAGAGTGAGCCCACAGTGAAACAAGCCCGCTGTTATTTCCATCGCAACTCCTTAAATGGAGAAGATTAGTCCTCCAGACTAATTATCACTAAAAATTTACTAAAAAAAATGCAGCAATAAATTGGTAGTCAAAGGGTTAAATATCGGGCTTTATGCAAAAACCATGTATCTTAATGATGCCTTAAATGATTTTTTTTTTACCCCAGGACTAATTTCAATACAAAGTACATCTGGTCTGTATGCCAGAAAAGACACAAGATAAAAATAATTATCATCAATTTTGCATAAGACCCTTAAATAAATTATACTGCCCCTTAATCAGCACGCACAGCCCAAAGCAAATGTTGTGGAACTCCAGTTGTGGTCCTTTCACTTGGAAGACCAAGCTTCCAGCTTACAGACTGCCTCTTTTGTTGGGGTGTCATTCCCGCCTTCCACCGTTCATCAAGCAGTCACAAATACTTCGTAACATCGTCCATTCTCCAGGTTAGAGGTCTGGTGGCCAAAGAATCATCCTCTGCATCAGACTCATCTGAAGAGATCAGCCCAATATGCAGGGCCTCATACATTTGATTACTCTTCTCCTCTTCTCTCACCAAGTTCAATCTTTTGTCAAGTTTCTAAAAAGGGTCAATGAATTTATTATTTAGTTAGTTTGGTAAATATTTTCCATTCAAGCAAATCATAACTTGATGGTTACTGTTAGTATTGCATACTGTGCACACTCATTCTGTAAGGTGGTTTATTATGTTTTTTTAGATGCAACTGCATGTAAGTTTTAAGATTTTCTGGTGCCAATTTTACTGGTTGTATACATTTATTGCAAAATATAGCTTTTGAAATACAGCTACAGAGAATCATATGTGTTGTAATATTGACAGCCTTTATCATGAATAAAAGGATTAAGTCTTCATAGTATTATTGCTTGTAAACTTGTAATTTTTTCTGTTCTGATCACAACAAGCACAAAGTGACACATATGAGACACTCAAGCAGTCAGCAGACACCCTGATGATCGAGTGGAAATAGAAAAATGCCAAACTATTGAGCAGGCAGCTGAGTGTACACTCAACTAGTTATGTTAAGTTAACAAATTTGGTTTGTATGTATTGCACCATTATGTGATGTCATCACTTTAAATGACCAAAGGGTCAACTTGTGGTTTTTGGTTGAAAAAAATTACAGTGAAAGGGTTTAGTACTTTGTCTACAAAATAAGGGAGATCCATACCCTCTTCATTCTTTACCTTCTCCTCTGGTCCTGCTGGTACCTCTCATAAGTTCCACTTTGTTCTTGTCTTCGTTTTTTCTTACACGATGCAAAGTTCTGAGAAATGGCATCTATAAAAAAGCATAACAATGGTCACTTTTTAACAAAATATCATGCTGAATTGGTTTGTCTCAAATTAGTTTAGAACAATAACCACTATTGGAAAAGGTGTATAGAAAACACAGTTTTACTAAATAAATTTCTCTGACTCATTTGTTGTGTTTTGTTAACTATCTTTTGATTCAAAGGGTTTAGTAAATGGTCAATATGAAATTATGAAGGTTCGCAAATATACAGCAGTTTTAATTACCAATGAGTGTCATAAAACCAACTGGCACTTCCAAAGTATTCACCTGCTGTCTGGCCAATCAAAACAGATTTAAACCGATCAGAACTCAAAGCAAACACATGTGACTGGCATCAAGCGTGGGAAAACATTTAACCATGTTCTTTTTGTTTCTGATACAGTCACGTGTTAAGCCACAGCCCCTAATGTTAGTTGGCAGGTATAAAGTACAGGTCACATTTCACAGGTCAACAGACAGGTCACCTGGCTATGGATAAATATAGAAACTCAACAGTGTCTCCTAGCCCTAATCACTATCTAAAATTTTCTACAGATTAAGGAGCAACTGTTGGCTTAGTTACCAATCAATAAAACAGTGAACTGTACCTGTGACCTGTGGAATGTGGGTACTTTATACCCACCTAATGTCAGTGTGACGTTGGTCTAGTTATCATGTCAGGGCTATTATGGTTTTAATTTTACAATTATTATAAAATCAAATCAAATCAAATCAAATGAAGAATGATTTATTTCATAAATCATTCACACTTATTATAAAATATGTAGAGACTTATAACAGTGCTTTCCAAAAACCTCCCAAAGTAGAAGGTGTGCAGTACAGTGTAGAACTGACCAAATCACAGGTATAAATATTAACAGGTTATGAACGGGTCAGTACATTTCACTGACCCCCAGTCCATGGACTACCATGATGGACTACTGAAATGGACTACCTATATGGACTGCTAAATGGACTACCAAAAATGGACTACCCTTAATTACCTACCTTGAAAAAAAAAATTAGTAAAGTTTGGTTGTTTTCATCGATTGATCGTGATCTCCACCATCTTGTTATTTTTTAAATGCTGCTGGTCAGCTTTTCTGCAGGCGCATTCACTCGTCGTGCATGATGGCTGACAGGCTGCAGCTGGAGTAAAAATTTGATTTATAATCTTCCAGGTGATTCCTTACCTGGCTGTCATGATGCTCAAAATGGTAAGTGACAGAAGAAGATACAACTCAAAAATAGATCACATGACCAGGCCCAGGGGGGTACCCCCAGAAAAATTGGGTGGGGGTGCAGCCTGCTTCCCAAAAGCCTTACCTAATTTAAAGTGCACCTAACCCAAGAATAGTTATTTTTTTCCCGCTATTATAATACTTTGTACATATTCCAAAAACATGTAGCATTTATTTTCAGCCTTGAGAGTTTTTATGGGGCTTACGATAAACTATGCATCATTTGGTACACGACCAAGTCAGCTGGGGCGTGGGTCTATTCCCCAGTTGACTATTATGTATGCATGTTTACAAAGACGTAGCGCAATGATCAGTTTGTGACTTTAACTGGGGAAAAGACTCACGCTCCTTACTAGCTTGATCGTGTGACAGATGATGGCTAGATATCGTAACTTTTACAGCCTGTAAAAAGTCAAGATTTGGCTAAAAAAAATTAAAGGCGCAATGTGTTTTGAATAGGTGCAAAGATTAATTTTAGCGAAAAAAAATTTTTCGGTGTTAGGGGCACTTAAAAACCAAAATATCTGTGATTTTCCCTACCCTATTTATAACAAACGATTATAAATTCAAATTTTTACTGACCATCTAGCGTGTCAGCCATCACACGAGACGAATGAATACGCCTTGCAGAACAGCTGACCAGCGGCATTTAAAAAATAACAAGATGGTGGAGATCACGATCAATCGATGAAAACAAGCAAACTTTACTAATTTTTTTTTTCAAGGTAGGTAATTAAGGGTAGTCCATTTTTGGTAGTCCATTTAGCAGTCCATATAGGTAGTCCATTTCGGTAGTCCATCACGGTAGTCCATGGACTGGGGGTCAGTGAAATGTACCGACCCGGTTATGAACAAGTTATGTTCTTTTTTTTGGACCTCCTGTATGTAGATGGATCTTGGAGCTTGCCAATTTATGTGTAAATAATTATTAACTGTGTTCTGCAATACCTGCATCTTGAATAACATGCATGTATGTATGTGTGTATGTATGTATGTTACATGAGAGCTTACCCAGAACTCTCCTCTTGGTGCAGAGTGCATCATTTTTTATTTGCTCAACTTCTTGAATTTCTTTCAGTAATGTATTTGTTATCTGTTGGTTTGGGTCTTCATTCTCCCTATAAAAAGCACAACATGTCCCATAAAATTAAATCCACTTACATAAATGTATAAAAAGGTCTTCTTTAGAAACTTTCTACTTACTTATAAGTAGGATTAAAGCACTGACTTAAACATGCAACAACACTGCGCATAATTCCTGCTCCAACCTGGATGGAATGATAGTCCATCGCAAGGCAGCCAACGAGAACACTATTTTTGTCAGCTGGTTTACCTTCTGGTTCAGTGGTGCCCTGGGTGGAGTAAACTTTATTGCATTTACCCTTGGCTAACATCAAACAACTGACTCTCCAATTAATTTAAGATCAATGCTCTAACCATGAGACTACTGCACCTCCACATGAATCAGTGGTGCACTTAAATTAAACTTTTGTTGTCAATAGAATTTGAGACAAAACAAAAATGAAAACAATATTTTTACGAAAAATGAAGACAAAATTTGACCAGTGAATCAGTTAACATTCTTTACAGTTAGTGGTTGAAATCACACTGGATACCCCTGTAATATTATGGTTGGCGGAATGGTGCAAAATTCAAGGAATCAAAATCGCTTCCAACATCAACAACCAATCTGAAGTTCAACATTTTCTTTCTATATCAACAATAAAATCCGTCCAACTTCAACCGCTAATGCAATAACCAACACTTAAAACACACCTAATTCAGCAACAAAATTAAGTCAACATCAACAACAATTCCTCTTTTCAACATCAACAGCGAATCACCTCAAAACCAATATCGAAAAGCATCTCAACTTCAACAACAAAATACTACGTTCAACAATTTGGGGACGAGCGACTGGTTATGGTCGGGGGAGGCTGGGACAGAAAAAATTCCTACTAGGACATGCTGGGAAATAGAAGTAAAAGGAAAGAAAAATGGCAGATGAAGAGGAGAGGATGAGGCGATGTATCCGAGAGGAATTAGAACTAAATCTTGTCTCCAGGACAAGGAATTTAATACGTTAGGCGGCTATGAGTCTGTAAATGACTTAAATAATGCTTTTACGAACCAAACTCCAGAAATGAGCTCTTTAGGGTGATCTTCTTGAGCTTTTCAATGTTGGTTTTGAGGTGATTCGCTGTTGATGTTGAAAAGATGAATTGTTGTTGATGTTGACTTCATTTCGTTGCCAAATTAGGCATGTTTTAAGTGTTGGTTATTGCATTAGCCGTTGAAGTTGGACGGATTTTATTGTTGGATATAGAAAATGTTGAACTTCAGATTGGTTGTTGATGTTGGAAGTGATTTTGTGCTGAACTTCAGATTGGTTGATGATGTTGGAAGCGATTTTGATTCCTTGAATTTTGCACCATTCTGCCTACCATAATTATAATATTACCATGGTAAACGGAACCACAACTGCTTATGTAATAAGTGTTTACCACAACTTGTTGTTTATATTTATCATGGTAAATATACCAGAAGTGTGACCCCAAATTTTGAGTTATACCATTAGATAATTAGCTCTGACATACTGTTACGGTTGTAAGTTTCCCTAACAGAAAAAACAAGTGACTTGGCCCCAGATACATTATTTTGTATGATAAGGTAGATATTTAAGAAATATCAGGTTTTTATGTGTATGACAAAATTATTTTGCAGTTAATTCACGACTTTCAGAAAGATTTGCTGTGAAATCTTCAACATTCCATTCAACATTGGAAGTTATAAAGAGGAAATTGAATGTTCATTTCAAATTTGTAAATGCAGGTGATGTGAGACGAGATTGGCAGACTGGCAGCACTATGAGCCACAGTTTTATGAAAATGCCATGAATTTTCTGTGAATACCCCATGAAAGCCATTTAACGGCCCATGAAAACTGCAAAATGTAATTTCATGTGTTCTCTTTTGGCCATGAATTTTCCATGAAAATGTGGCATTTTATTTCATGACCCATGAATTTGATAAGGAGATACATTCATGGGCCATGAATTTGCCATGAAACTCGTCACATTATATATTTCATGGCCCATGGAAGTCATGTGTTTGGACTTTCGTGGGCCATGAAAATGGCTGGTGGTGTGGTCTTCGATTTCATGGGCCATAAATAATCCATGAAACTCGACACAATGTCTTTAATGACCCATGAAAACATACTTTTCATGGCATATAAAAAGATTTGAGTTGTTTACATTACTGATTTCATGGGTCATGAATTTTCCATGATTCTAGGGCTTAAAAGGTGGGAATCATGAAAATTCACCACACATGCCTTGAATAAATTATAGTTGATACAGACTTTCATTTTAAAAATAGACTTTTGAAATTTTATTTATTAAAATTGAAAGGCAATCAAGAAAGGACAAATAGATGTCACTACCTTGCACCAAAATTCAAGCCAACAGATCATACATGTAGCCCATAATAAAGGTGTTAGACTTGTAAACTTGTACCAGAACAATACTGGAGCAGTACTGGGATGACAATAAAAGTAGAATAAAAATGGAACAATGTGCCGTAACGAGTGACCAAAAGAATAATATAATTTAAAACGAAAGAAACATGGCGACCGGATTAAGTGTAGACCACACTAAGGGGCATAGCTAGGATTTTTCAAGGAGGGGCCCACTGTGTGTCACACCTTGGGTACTTCCCAGATTGTCATGTCAACATCCATGCTGTGTTTTACCGAAAGTGACATTAATTTTGTTCGGATGGGCAAAAAGGCTAGAGGGAGGGACAAGCCAGCCATTTTCATGAGTTGTTTAGACTGAAGGAAACTTCTCATCATAAAACGTGATCAGCTGAAATATCTTATCACAGTTCCATTCAAATAAAGATGATTCTTCATAATCAAAATCCACGGCCTGATTTTTCAGCACTCATTTATAGGGGTAATATATTACTGGTAGCCCAGTAGTTTCCATTGTGGCCCACAATTGATTATTCCTAGGAATTAGGATAAAAACAAAGGCTTGGAATTAATTAGAATATCTGGGAATGTTCACTGATCCAGTTGGGAATAACTTGGAATTACAAGGAATTCCCAAAAATTCTAAGACTAAACAAAAATCGCATTTGGAATTGCTGGAAATGTCTTGGAATCAAGCGGTCAGACATCAAAATGCATATTTGAGCAATTTGTGGCCAATCAATATCAAGTTAAAGTTCCACCACTTTAAAAAAAAAAAAAAGACTGCAAAGTTTTGTGATTCTTTAAGACCAAGACTTAAATTCTTTCAAGGAAACAAATTTGATTAAGCCTAAATTAAGTGCTACTATAAAAACAACATAGTACTAAAAAGGCAAAAAGACAATTACATAAAATAAAATACAATCCTAAAGTCATACATTTACTCAGTGATTTATCGGAAAAGCTCATGAAATTTACAAAGTCCTTTGAAATGAAACGAACGTGAGTTAGCGATGGATTTTTCTCACCTCCACGAACTCGTTCGTCTCTTCGCTTTCTCGTCAACGTTCGGTAACAAACATCTAAAGCATGTTTTATACTCAACTGAAGATGAATCTCTTCCTAAAGTGTGTTTTCGTCAAAATCTTCGCCAGAAATTGGATTCATATCCTCGAAATCTGAATGACCGATGCAAACGAAGCGGGCACTTGCATTGAACAGAGCAGCAAACAGAGCATGTTTCGCTGTTATGTTATTAGAAGGGATAGACGAGAAGGCCCTCCAACGGCGGTGAGACTGGGACAAAGTTTTACGAGCGACGAAAACATCTTCGCAAAGTCGTCGGCCAAAATAAAATGGCGGAGCGCTTTTGGAGTAGTGTGGAGCGGCCAGCTTAGGCTGGGTACTTTTGGAGCAGTTTTTTCTGGTCACTTTTGATCATATAGCATAAGATCCCGATGCAGGTAAGCAGAACGTTATACAATGTAAAACAAAAAGTCTTTAGGAAAACATATAAATGCATTTTAATTCAATCGGGGGACCTTTGGTCTATGTCTTGTTTACATAGATCACAGGTCCCTTTCTCCGAAGTGCAGTTAGTGGTTGCTGGCAATAAAATAGTAATCTCAGGAGCGGATTTAGGGGGGAGGGCCGACGGGGCCGCGTTTTTTCCTGTATTTTTTTTTTAAGTTTCTGTAACCAGTCGACTTTCAAGTGCATCAGGCAGCGGAGGGGGAGGGGTGCGCTCTCGCCGCAATTTATTCGGGCCCCTCTTTCTGGATTTTCTGGATCTGCCCCTGAATCTAATCAAATTTCTGATACTAGTCTATCCGTCACAGAAAAAAAAATGGTTTGTAAGAAATTAGTTTAATTAAACCAGTGCTTCTTTCATTTGGTGAAAATGTATTAAGCTTGTGGGAAGTGGCTTGGAGTGACAAGAATATGGTATTGGTATTCTTGTCACTCCAAGCTACTTCCACCAGGCTTATTACATTTTCATTGTTTGTTTTGTTTCTGTGGGTACTTGAGGCTGGGTATCAGCTAAGCCATGATGAAGAGGCCTAACAGAGCTTTAGCATTTTTTAAATATTTACCCATAACAGCAGTTCGACATCAGTATGGCAAGGCCAGTTTATGTGCTATAATTATTTTGGCAGTCCAGTGAGATGAGATATACCTGATAAGTGGTAGCATTTATGTAAATTTGCCTACTTGCTGTCAGGCTGAGAAAAATTATTGTGGCACATAAACCAGCCTTTGAGCTAATAATCTTTATATGTGTCCCTCTAGGTGTGAAGGATGCAACTGGTGTATGCTCAATTACTAACTGGAAATCCAACCATGCAGCAAGTTATCCTATGTATATTGCTCAGCCAGTGTAGAAACAGTAATTATTACCATAATTTGCCACTGACGGTTGATGCTTTAACATTAGTAGGAATATTTACTGTCATATGTGAGTTGTTTGGTGTGCAATAGACAATCAAAGAGGTCAAGATTTCTTCTACCACGTAAGCGATCGAGAGTTGTCTTTGTTGTTTATGGTAGGAGAACCAATCAAATTTCAGACTGTCCATGTTTACTATGACACCAGTATCGATTGGATGGATTTTGCGTGACACAAAAAGATAAGATGAAGACGGTTTGAGAGAGATTCTAAACGTTTATTACAGTGATTGTAGTTTTCATTTACAGACAAAAAGATAACGCTTCAGCTTTAAATAAAATCGGAACGTTTGGGGAGGAATCCTATCGAGGAATGTCGTTTTGAATATACCTGTCCGACGGGAACCTTGACGCAGACGGGCGAGCGCGCACGGGCTCTCGCGTCTGGGCTCTCGCGTCCATTGTTTTTAAAACACTCAGTTTGAGGTAAACACATCTGAGGCTTCTTTATTAATTCAGAGCTCAGTTCCAGTTTTTGTTTTACAATAAAATTATTTGTCTAATATACTAGTAGATTAAAGATAACAAGCGTTTTTAATGTGAAAGCGACGCAACGAGTGAGCGCGAACCAATTTTATATTTGATATGCTTTCCAAATTCGGCACTCTTTGTTGTGTGGTTAAAGAATGCGAGGGGAAATGATTAGAATTACAGCTATTGTTCATTCTGGGATGATAAACAAAAGGAAATTGTCACACATTTCCTCAAAGGGCCTACCAATTTCTATAGTTGTCTTACATTCCCGAGTGACATCCGACGTGAACACTGATGAATCGGCAATGAGTCTAAACAATAGCATGAATATATGAATACTTAACGACCCACGAAACGTGGGTACACACTTAAATCGACGTGAAGTTGTCATGTAGTAAATAAACTCTTGACTAATGTTTGGGTTTTCAAAAATGTTTCCCCTGATCAGTCAAAGGGCCTTTTTTTTATGATATTCTTTTATTAAACTATCACAATTACTACACAATACACAACAATATAGAAACTAAAAGAAAAAAAACTAAGTACAAAGCAATGGCCGTTATTAGAACCAAAAAATAAGAGTAAAAGTACAGATATAGGTCTTGTTAAAAAGATACAAAGAAGAACAATATTACAATAAATAGAATCCTCTATTGTTACGTATTTACAGTGCTGATAGCAGGTCAAAGGGCCTTCCTAGGGCCACCCCTTCCTCCTCTCTCTCCCGAGGCACGTGCATATGTTGTAGTTCAATTTTTATTTTCTTTTGTCCTTGTGTATGGTAATGTATGATAATGAGTACAAATCAAAACCAAATTGAACCAAGAATAAAATTGAACCACAAGACATACATACATAGATTTCATGGATGGCTATAGATTAAAGGAGCATTGTCACCGGGATTTTTTGGTTCAATCCTGCCAAAATTACTGCATTTTACCCGTTACTGTGCAAAAAATGCTCCTACATTCATCAGCAAGATGAATTCCAATGAAATTTTAGTAGGGAGAGCTAACCATAATAACTTTTTGGTGATTTTTCAATGTATAGCTTGAAATTTTGAAAAAACTGGCAAGTTTTTTCAAATTTCAATCCATTTCCATCCTCGTCAACTTTGATGGAATACAGGAGTTTATAGTGTCAATGCAATACTAGAGTCTTTGGCAGCAATACTAGACCATTATTTTAAGGTTTCCACTGATGCATTGGCATTTTTAAGCTTTTTAAAGTGATGGTACAATAGCTTTGATGACACTGCCCCTTCAAAAACAACTAACATGAACTAAGAAGCTTAATTCACTCTGCTGTTGTTAAGTCTGCTCTGTCTTAACTGACACAGACCCAGAAGTGTGATCAGATAAGCAAGTCAAATATAGCTATGCAAGTCAAATACATCTGTGCCTGAACATTACACATTTTTTAGTATTTAAAGTATCGGAGAAAAAAGGATATCTGTCCCACAGGTATATCAGATAAAATGAAAGGTACTGTGGGTGGAAAGGATCACTGAGGATGACATGTATCGCTGAATAGAATGACTTGTATTGCTGAATAGAAGGATGCTATTTAGGAACTCTAAGCCATATATGTTGTGGTTCAATTTTATCCTTGGTTAAATTTTTAATTTCCTTTTTTTGTACTCATTATCATACATTACCATACACAAGAACAAAGGAAAATAAAAATTGAATCAAGGATAAAATTGAACTACATGTACAACATATATCGGTATTAATTTGGAAATGCTGAGCTGGGGCACTATTCCTTTGCACCAGTACATGCTTGGTGCATGTAAGTTCCATGTTTCTCAATTGACTAAATGTAGGTTTGGTTTTCTAGCATGACTGGCTCTACATTTATCACATCTCCACTTTCGGTTGGTACTGATTGCATACATGGGAATGTTCACACAGGTTGGGTGATACCATCCACAACACTGAGAGCATTGAACATATTCCTTCCTGTCATTTGGCATTCTCCATACACAGAAAATTGGCACTGTTGTTTCTGGTGGTTAAATGGTAAGGTACCCGGTGCATTGTTCTTGGGAACGGAACCATTTCTTGTGAATCTAAGCAGCTGACGTAATGCTCACGGAGCTTGACTTGGTCATATGATTGTGTTGCCGGGTCTATGCCATGGCAGACATCTGTTGAAAAGGCCAGAGCAAACAAGCCACAGTCTTTATCGTTTGCTTGCCTCTGAACTTTCTCATTGAAAAATGTGACAGATTTCCTAGTGTGCATGAACATTCGGCAGGAGTGAGCGATGGCAATTGAGCTGACTTTAGTGTATAGACTGTCATAAATCTTTACCGTCCCAGGCCTTGAAGAAAAAGTACTTAGACAGACCCAGTGGGAACCTGTGTTTAAGATTTGTTCAAATTCACTTTGGGCAGGGGTGACCAATTCACCAGAAATAGAAGGATTATGCAGTCCATCTACTAGTGGAAATTTTGATTTCAGAAGTAGTTGTCCAGCATGAATTTCAGAGTCACATAGCCATGTTGTTTTCTTTAAAATGTTGGCTCTGGCATCTTGGTAAAAGATGAAGTGGGCGTCAGGGTCTTCAGGGTCTTCAATATCTAACCAAATGTTGGTATCTGGTGAGTTGTCATCTATTATTATGGGTAACTGCTTTGAGACAGGAGGAATGTTCTCTTTGTGTTCTTGTTTGGCTTTCTCACTGGTGAAAATATCAGGGATAGATCTTTGCTCTTTTTGGTTCAGTATGTCAATTTCTACAGTTCTAATTTCTTGCTTTGAAATGTTGATAATGGAAGCACTCTTTTCATGGTCACCCTTGGTTTCTTCATTAATGGACACTTCCTTTTCCATTATAGGCAGTTGGATACCTGCAGGAGAAATATTCTCTTCGTAATCAAGCTCATCCCTTTCAACTGTGGAACTTTTTAGCTCAAGAGGACTTTTCTCTTCTTGACTGGTCATCATTTCTTGAGTGATGAGGGGAATCTGCTCGGTGTCTCTCTTGTTTTCCTCTTTAGTGGATATGTCTTCTCCAAGGATTTCACTCTCTACCTTCTCAACTCTTGCCCTCTTAGAATGAACGGCTGCATTAAGAGGATCGATATGCCACCCGCGTTTAAGGTTATTTGCGGCCTTTCCAACTCTGCCTGTATATTTATTTTTTCTAGTAGCTAGAGGTAGGCGTTTGAATGCTGATGTGGCAGAATGTTGCTTTGGTTTTAAAGGCTCAGTCGGAGAATGTTTTTTCTTAGGGGCTTCTTGTTCCAGGATAAGGCCGTTAGATGCTCTAGGTGCAGAGCTTTCCATTTTCTGCAGGCAGACTTGTAGGCATTCTTTGACATCATTTAGGGTATTTAAATCATCCACGATGTAGCTGAGAGACTTCATCCGGTTCATAAGATCGCGACATGTAGATGCCACCGTCCTCTTTACTGCCGTTGGGAGAGGAATGTTTTGGAATTCAATGTTTAAATCTGCATTTCTGTCAGGTATGTCTGTGCAATCTTCTGGTGATTCTTGTTGGGACAGTTCTTCTGGGGACTCCTTCTTGCAAGCAGGAGAAACAATTTCTGTATCCAGGGTAAAAAATGGGGAATTTCTGTATTTCTCAGGAAGGCTATCAAATCCCCAATCGGGCTGGTGCCTAAAAACAGCAAACATGTGCTTGCACGGTAGATGGGTTCTTTGCCATTCTTCACAAGCACATGATGGAACCCCATATCTACACCAACGGAGACTTCATACCACTGGTCCAGCGTGGCTGATTGGCTATGTACCCGAAACTGCCCTTCGCCTGATTGGATGACATTGTGATCTAGGATGGCTTGTGCTAATGATATTTTGTCCATACAGTGTGAAATGATATGGCGTGGACGATCTTGGAGGTAAAGGGGCACCCTGTCATCGTAACGTTTGTAGTGGCTGGACAGCCTTGTGTTTGCTTCTATATACCTGCAACGATTTTGACACCGGTATAAGCTTGTTGTAGTGACAAAGTAACAGTTTCTTGTGCTGAAATAGAAATTCAACGCACATAAGCAGTAATAATTAAACAGGTAATGATAAAACGCAATATGTGTAATGCCATTTCCATTGAGACCCCATTTCTCTATCTGCAGTCACACATGGAAGCAATCAAACGACATCATTTTCCAAATACGAAACATTAGGACTTGAAATGAGCTAAGATTTCATTCTGCTACTTACTTTGTGTACTTGTCCGGAAGGAATTGTTCAACCAAAATGGTCACCATAGAACTTAGGTTTACACTCTTGTTACCTTCCAGATATTCATACTTGAACGATTTATTTTGCCTTTCGACTCCATTGGTGGTACAAACTGAAGACAAAAGGCGATCTTTCTTGTATGCCCAAACCCACCTCTGAAAAGAAACGGAACAGTAGTATTAGTCAAAAGGCAAATGAAGAATGATCCTCGCAGTTGTGAACGCAATTTATGCAATTGCGAAAAGAAGCCTGAAAAAAATTCAGGACTTCAACGGGGTTTGAACCCGTGACCTCGCGATACCGGTGCGATGCTCTAACCAACTGAGCTATGAAGCCACTGACGTTGGGAGCAGGTCAATTATGGGTTCATATGTTCCCGTGAAAGAAATGAATGTCAATGATATATGAAATAAATCATACATATATCATTCACAGTAGTATTAGTATTGCCTTTGCAACACGTGTTTGTTTACCAGGCTGTAATACTGTAACAATGATCCAGTTCACGAGACTATCAGATCGACCCGAATACCTTGTGCTCTCGTATCCACGTGTTATGAAACCAGTCTCGAGCACCTTTTAACTCTGACCGACCCCACACTTCCCACTCTTCAAGAGCTCCTACTGCCTCTTTGTACTCTTTCTCTGTTGATGCGTGAGCAATTCGTCGAAAACGACAAAGGATATCCGTCTTGAAAACAGTAGCTCCATTTGCTCCTTTGGAAAGCCACCGCTCCCAGGCTTGCTCCTGTGAAAATCGCAGATGTACACACTACAATCTGAAAGAAAACACAAAAGTGATCAAAAGAGTCGTTCTAGGTAAGCCAAGTGGGGTGTACTCGTGCCTGACTAATATATTGAAAGTTGATAAACGTTTCATTTATACTACCCCCTTTGTTCTGTTAAGTTTATCTATTTATGCGTGAATTCAAAAAGTTTATTGTTCTTTTTGCTGTTGTTTTAACTTTTTAAATGTCGACTCTGTTGTACCGTTCGTGCAACTCATTTGATTAAAGTCGCCACTGCAACAAATTATAGCCATCATAAAAGCGTCATTGAAGCAATTACGTCCGACAGCATGCTCTTTCACCAACAGTTTCAAGGGAGATACAAGTATCAGATGAGAATGAATATATGAAAATCATATATTTGAACTGCGGATTAAAGAATGAATATGTGAATGAGTGGTTTGGGGCGCTGGACTTCAATGAGATCACCCCGGGTTCAAATCCCGCTAAAACCACTAGATGGCTATAGCAGTAGGTATCTTGTCAAACTACCTGGAAATAACCGCTCCACAGCAAGAAGTGTGGTGACCATTCAGAATTCCATTCCGCTATTACTTTCAGGGCGTTTTCTATTTCGTAACTGGCCTCACTTTGCGATATAAAACTGCCAACCACCTGATAGTCAACATTTGTCTTGACCACCAGGAAAAACAACGGTAACGCATATTTCGTCGTACGATATGTGACATCGAGCAAACTTAAATCGTTCCCATAACGATTCAAAAGTCTGCGCTGCCATTTTGTCTGGTGTACGAACAAAAGACCCTCCTTTCCTCCGGAAACTTACACAACTTCTTCCTCGGCATCGTCGTCGCCATCGTTTTCACTCCATTCACCACTTGTGATATCTGCTTTAACATGAGCATAAGGGCGAAAGAAAAACAAATCATCTGGGCAATCTTTTCTCCAACCCTCTACTTTTTTCTGCAAATTTTCTTGGCCTACCTTCGAACACCTCTGTTTTACGACAGACGCGTAAATGGCACTGCGTATATCTGTCTTACTGGGGTAAAATCTCCTGTTACATCGTGAAGGCAAAGGCCCTTCCTTGAAAAGCACCTTTTCAACGTAGTGTCGAAGGTGACGCCGCATTTCGTTAACTCCACGAACGCCTTCATCAACAAGATCAATTATCTGATCCCTTAACCTCGAGTCCATTCTTTGAAGGAAACCAGCAATCTGTATGGAAAACAGAATACGTTTATCAAGAGTAGTAGTGTATTGCTGATTTTCACATGACGTCATAGCGTCCATGTTGGTGGCCTATGGTAATGCAAACATTTTCTTTGGCATCGGTTAAAAAACTTCGCCGCTTATCACCAGAGTGAAAACAAAGGATAGTAGCACAGTATGTAGCTTACAACGAGCGGACGTGCGTTGGCGTATTGCACAAGGCAATAAAAAGGACAGTTTCGGTAAACTTGTGAAGCACATACTAAATATTTGTTGGCTTTTAAATTTAAACCGTTCGCGACTTCGCAAAGACTTCCTATAATGCAGAGGCATTGCTTTTCTTCTACGAAGTGGTCCTCCATTATCGTCAAGGCTCGCAACAAATTTAGTTTTAATAGCATTCCTAAGCGAAGTTCGGACTTTCGTGAGTTATGTGGGACGATCAGTTAGAAAGACAGCACACTCACAAACATTCTCCAGACTTTTAATTTATAAGGCACTGAGTTTGAAGTTTCCTTGAAAATATTGATCGTTTCCTTATTGAAAACCTACCTCTCCAGTCGTGTGTTGCGCATGGTCACCGGGGCAAGGAAAGTGTATGTATACTCGCTTTTCAACTTCGCCAGCCGTATCTTCACTTAAGGCTTTCCGCAGTTTTTTAGATGCAGTCTTTCGTCGTTTGGAAGTGTCCACGTCTATCTGAAATTTTGACAATTTTTTATCCATTTTATTCCTTTTTGTATGAATTCCTAAGGTTATTTTTCCCTCCCAAGCTGGTTGCTGTTCTGTTGCTCTTTCACTCTTACCTTAAATTGTGGAAATCGTATGACTTCTCGCATTATGACTTGCGCGGTACATCCAAATTTCTTAGTTGGCTGATGTATTTCCCTTGGCCTTTTGTTTCCATATGAATGGTCACCACCCTGATGTGGGATAAGGGAGTTGTT
>JAEMWC010001529.1:97500-141182 GCA_016490735.1 Pachyseris speciosa
AGATCCCATTAAATGTCTGTGAAATCTCAATGTTTTCTGTGTAAATTGTAAGCAAAATTTACAGAGATTTCATAAACTTTGTAAAAATCCTTGTAAAATCTCAAGGTATTCTCTGTAAAAAAAACTCTAGGAAAAAACTCTGTAAAATAAAGAACATAAAATGTCCATAAAATCTTCGTAAAAATCGAACCAAAATAACTGCATGAAATGTTAATAAAATGTACACAAATAAAAAGCACACAATGTTAATAAAAAGTGGGTGTAATGTTTGTAAAATATACAAGGAGTACCATATGAAATCTCAGCAAAATCTTCATATTTTCTCTGTAAAAGACAGAGGGAAACAAACCAGGATGAAACGCCAGAACACAAAATCCCAACAAAATGTCTATAAAAAGTGAACAAAAGCTGGACCACAAAGTGTCTGTCGATAAATCAAGTGCAGACAATACTGTATCTTCAAAAGATATGTATTTTATTGCAAAATGTTAACGTTTTCTTTGCAAAAACGAGCTGGTACTAAAGCGACCTGAAAAACGCTAAAAACGTCAGTGGCCGTGAACTTTTCAGGGCCGAGCTTGCCAGTCCATCGCCACTGAACATTTAACGGCATGAAAAAGGTATCCTTTCTATTGCAATTGCCGCAGAAGTTGTATAATTTACGTCCCTTAGCTTTATCGTTTCTTATAAACACTGGAAAATTATATTTTCGTTCCAAACGGCTGCTGGTATAACTCACAATTGGAGTTACTAATGTTTTATGTTACACTGAACTGTACGAGGCGTGCCCCCCGCCAGTTCAGAGGGGTTAAACTAGACAGAGAGAAAGACAGATTACACGCATGCTACACTGGACAACATAAGGCGTTCAACCCGCTAGTAGGGAGGAATTAAACTATAGAGAGAGAGAGATTACATGTGTTACACTGAACCGTATGAGGCGTGCCACCCGCCAGTGCAGAGGGGTTAAACTAGAGAGAGAGAAAGAGAGATTACATGTATGTTACACTGAACTGTATGAGGCGTGCCTCCCGCCAGTTCAGAGGAATTAAACTAGATAGAGAGAAAGACAGATTACATGTATGTTACACTGAACTGTATGAGGCGTGCCACCTGCCAGTTCAGAGGCATAACGAGCCAGAGGTTCTTAGCAACCACAAAAATACCACTGGATCCCGCTGAGATAGGGGGCAATTTGCCACCAATCTCAGCAGGATATCCAGCTACTCTGAACATTCCAATGTAATTGAATCGCGTCTGGTACTCTTTTCTGTTTGATATGGGGCGTCAATTTTCACGCTTATCTGTCATAATCCTTAAATGCGATCGTTTATTTATGACGAGAGTTTAATTAACTTCTATCTTTAGACCTGATGCACTCGAAAAGTGACTGCGGGAACCGGAAAACGATACCCAATAGTTTGTTTTGGTTTTGGTGAATAATTACTCTTGAGGTAGGCTCACCAGTTCCAGAAAATAGCACTAAATTACAACCAAAGACTCAAGTTTTCTTTGTTTCTCTTTCGCATGCAATATGGGAAAAACAATAGGGCTGTTTATACGAGAGAAAATAAGCCGCAGCTTACTCTGGCCACAGATTACATAAGACACGAACACTCCGTATAAATGGTACAAAATCTACATTCACGGCTTTCTCAAGCTGCGGCTTATCCTGGCCTAGGAGTTTTTACTTGTATAAATGGTAACTTTCGCGTCTTCTGTAAGCCGCGGCCAGAGTAATCCGTGGCTTATTTTCTCTCGTATAAACAGCCCTATTATGTGTTTTGTTTTTGGAGGGATATATATCTCTTTTGAACGCTAATTAAAATTCGCTTGTATTCCTAAATCAAAGATACTTGCAATACATGGTAATAGTGAACATATTTGGGAGTAATATACACAAATCAGTCTGCAAGTATTACTCTTCTTAAACGCCGTGAAAGTAAATTAACATCACTGAGCTAAAATAATTCGCTTCAATATGTGATATCGTTGCGTGCCCATGAACAAAAGTTTTACTATCCGTACGGTTTCCCTAGGAACTGATAAAATTCTCGTTGAATAATTCCTCAATAACCTCGGCAGACGTCGAAATGGAAGTTTCACTATTCGACTTCCGAAACCGACCTTGGCAGGAAAAGCGACAACGGCGACGGTATCGAAATCATCATTTCAAAATACAACTTCTCCTTTTTCTAATTCTCTCCCGATTGTTAAAATTTGTTTAACTTGGAAAATGCTGGCGAACTCTCCAAGGACTAAATTAGTCTGAAGGGCATTAAAGTAAGGAAAACGTTCTCGAAAAACAAAAAACATTTCATCCGAACGTGTTATTGTTCTGCAAAGAAATGTACCAACTGTAAAACGTTTTGGTCATTAAACCTGCTTACAACATTTGCCTAGATTTGTATGTGCATTTCATAAAACTGATCATGTTATCTATCCCAGAAGCACTCAGGCATATAGTGATGCCAGGACCTCAACCTGGATGAACCAGAAAAGATATAGAACATTTTCCTACATTTAACTGCACTTTAAAAAATGTTCATGTTATATATCCCAGAAGCACTAAGGCATACAGTGATGCCAGGACCTCAACCTGGATGAACCAGAAAAGATATAGAACATTTGCCTAAATTTTTATCTGCATTTAAAAAAAACTGCTATGTTAAATATCCCAGAAGCGCTCAGGCATACAGTGATGCCAGGACTTCAACCTGGGTGAACCAGAAAAGATATAGAACATTTGCCTAGATTTTTATCTGCACTTCAAAAAAACTATTCATGTTATATATCCCAGAAGCACTCAGGCATACAGTGATGCCAGGACCTCAACCTGGATGAACCAGAAAAGATATAGAACATTTGCCTAAATTTTTAGCTGCATTTAAAAAAAACTGTTATGTTAAATATCCCAGAACCACTCAGGCATACAGTGATGCCAGGACTTCAACCTGGATGAACCAGAAAAGATATAGAACATTTGCCTAAATTTTTAGCTGCATTTAAAAAAAAACTGTTATGTTAAATATCCCAGAAGCACTCAGGCATACAGTGATGCCAGGACTTCAACCTGGGTGAACCAGAAAAGATATAGAACATTTGCCTAGATTTTTATCTGCACTTCAAAAAACTATTCATGTTATATATCCCAGAAGCACTCAGGCATACATTGATGCCAGGACCTCAACCTGGATGAACCAGAAAAGATATAGAACATTTGCCTAAATTTTTAGCTGCATTTAAAAAAAACTGTTATGTTAAATATCCCAGAACCACTCAGGCATACAGTGATGCCAGGACCTCAACCTGGATGAACCAGAAAAGATATAGAACATTTGCCTAGATTTTTGTCTGCACTTCGTAAAACTATTCATGTTATATATCTCAGAAGCACTCAGGCATACAGTGATGCCAGGACCTCAACCTGGATGAACCGGAAAAGATATAGAACATTTGCCTAAATTTTTAGCTGCATTTTAAAAAAACTGTTATGTTAAATATCCCAGAAGCACTCAGGCATACAGTGATCCCAGGACTTCAACCTGGGTGAACCAGAAAAGATATAGAACATTTGCCTAAATTTTTAGCTGCATTTAAAAAAAACTGTTATGTTAAATATCCCAGAAGCACTCAGGCATACAGTGATGCCAGGACCTCAACCTGGATGAACCACAAAAGATATAGAACATTTGCCTAGATTTTTGTCTGCACTTCGTAAAACTATTCATGTTATATATCCCAGAAGCACTCAGGCATACAGTGATGCCAGGACTTCAACCTGGGTGAACCAGAAAAGATATAGAACATTTGCCTAAATTTTTAGCTGCATTTAAAAAAAACTGTTATGTTAAATATCCCAGAAGCACTCAGGCATACAGTGATGCCAGGACCTCAACCTGGATGAACCAGAAAAGATATAGAACATTTGCCTAGATTTTTGTCTGCACTTCGTAAAACTATTCATGTTATATATCCCAGAAGCACTCAGGCATACAGTGATGCCAGGACCTCAACCTGGATGAACCAGAAAAGATATAGAATATTTGCCTAAATTTTTATCTGCATTTAAAAAAAACTATTCATGTTATATATCCCAGAAGCACTCAGGCATACAGTGATGCCAGGACCTCAACCTGGATGAACCACAAAAGATATAGAACATTTGCCTAGATTTTTATCTGCACTTCATAAAACTATTCATGTTATATATCCCAGAAGCACTCAGGCATACAGTGATGCCAGGACTTCAACCTGGATGAACCAGAAAAGATATAGAACATTTGCCTAGATTTTTATCTGCACTTCAAAAAAACTATTCATGTTATATATCCCAGAAGCACTCAGGCATACAGTGATGCCAGGACCTCAACCTGGATGAACCAGAAAAGATATAGAACATTTGCCTAGATTTTTATCTGCACTTCATAAAACTATTCATGTTATATATCCCAGAAGCACTCAGGCATACAGTGATGCCAGGACTTCAACCTGGATGAACAAGAAAAGAATTGTAACATTTGCCTAAATTTTTATCTGCAAGTTACATATTCTAAATCACTTGAATATTTTACTATTGCTATTTTCCTCGCACAAACATACACAGAGTCCTAAACTACTTGGTAGTTTGAAAAGGCTTTCAGAAGCTGTAATTTCTGGCCATCACATACTGAAATATGCCGGTTATCCCCTTGAAATTCTCAACGAATCGCTAAAGCATAACATTTGACGAAACTAGCGTTTTGTCTTACAAGTAAAGCCATAAAATGCCATGAGAACACGGCGTAAGCGTGCCGCGTGGTGGTAAATTAAATTCTGCCGCTGAAGGGCAAAAACAATACTTCTTTCAAGGTGTGCGAAGATGCTCCTGCAGTGAAACCACAAATGGAGTACGTTGACGGCTCTTATGCAGGCCTATAACGTCACTCCTTAGCAACTAGACTTGGGAGATTTTTTAACTTCCGGTTATCTCTGGCTCGTTATGATTAAACTAGATAGAGAGAATGAAATATTACATGTATGTTACTGAACTGTATGAGGCGTGCTACCCGCCTGTTAAGAGGGGTTAAAATAGATAGAAAGAATGACAATTATACTGATGGCTTTTCCCAGACCATAAATAGATGACCACCCAAGACAAATTCCTTTGGCAATGAAGTTGGTGTCCTTGATACTCTGATGTGCTATTTTTCTTTCTGTAAAAGAAAAAAAAGACTTTAAATGAACTAAACTGATTGAAGGAACAAAGAAAATGCTAGCATTTGATTTGTATGATACAACACATAATATAATTATGTATCTACGCATATAGATATACATGTGCATGTACATGTATTCCTTAATATTGAAAACATCACTTATGTGCATTAGCCTCCTTTGCAGCTGTTGTTTGGGTCTGTCCTTAATCCCTCCCCACTAATGTCTGGTGAACTAAGCTGGAAATTCCATTCCCATTGTGTCTAAGTATTCAATCTGGAGGGAGAAGAGAACTGACAAAAATGGCTGCAAAGGAGGCTACAGGAACTTACATGTAGCCACCAAAATTTAACAGCCATGATGTGACTAATCAGTTCCTGGGAAGGGAATGTCCGGCTCCGTTCAGCAGATGTAAGTAACAGCTGCATAGGAGGCTATTACAGTGTACTGTATGTGCATCAATTGGTCAACACTGGATAGACCATCAATAAGGAAAGATTCGGTGGGTCAAGCGTACACAAAGATTTATTTTAAAGACTTGGTTTGCCTGGACTAGGGACTGTTATTGGCTGTGAAAAGCTTCCGTAACTTACATGCATTGTAACATGATACATTATGCCTTCAAGGAAAAGCATGGACAATAAGACTTCACTGTGGAGGCTTTTTCATGCTTAGTATAGGCTTAACTTATTACAGTTTGCATAAAGGCAAAAAAAATTGAGTAGAGTTAATGTGGTGGCAATGACAAGTACATGTACCTTACTCTGTTACAGTAGCATGTATAAGGTATGAAAAGGAAATTACTATTAGGGGGTAAACTTCAAAGGACTCTATGTAGCACATAATTATGTATGATACCAGATTGGCTAGAAGAAAAAATTGCTTGTACTGCAGGTCACATTAATTTTTATTTATAGGAAAGATGAATGTTTTTTTTTTTGGAGCAGGCAATTTCAACAGTTTCAATTTATTTTTTTCCATATTTCTTACACATTGTTACAAGATAAATATGTATTAAGATACAAAAGATAAATAAATAAGAAAAGAATGAGAAACATAATGGCGAGGATGTCCATAAAGAAACCATTGGGGCTTATACGAGCTACGGGCTCCTAAAAAATTACAACTTGGAAATCATGATTTTTAGGCATACATGTAGCTTATTTAATTAATCAATTCATTTAGGTTACAAAGTGAGTGAAATAAGAAATACAACAAGATACATGTAGTAAGGCATGAAACCCCAAACAGAAACTTGAAAACAAAATCTGAGTTCCAGATGGGATTCGAACCCACGACCCTCCACAATCTAGATGGATAACCACTGAGCTACTGGACACTCTATGGTGTGCAAGGGTGAAATGTGGGCTTTGACTGGAACCGTATCACGTGGTCACACAGCCAAATAATGACTAGCACATACATAACTGAAATCGGTTAACATTAGATAGTTCACCTAACTGGTGATCATAGGGTATGGACAAATATACATGTATTTACAGCATTATTCATTCTTTTAAAGTGGAGTACAGTAATTTAAGACATACAGTGTAGTGTAAAGCCCTGGCCAAACTACATTGTACATGTATCCAAACTATAGTCTGTGGCAAAACAAGCTACTGGTACAACTTGACGCTAAAATGTAATTTAAAACATACACTGTAGCACTAAAGTGGAAACCAAAAGTGCTTAGCGTTAATGTTTATGGTACCAGAGCTGTTCAGTGTTCGGTGTGAAGTGAGAAAAAATCATGGAATGGTTGAGAGAACAAGCTGAAAAGGGTATGTTCCAAACCGTTTTACAGTTATCATTGCAAGATACACCCGTGTTTAGGGAGATGATTAGAATCAACAAGCCCAGATCAGTTCTCAGAAATTTTAAACGCTATTGAACCGGACATCTGCAAAGAGAGCACGGAAATAGCAACTATTGATTGGCTAGCAGGGTGAATGTGACTTGCATCAGGATAAAGCTTTGTTGGAAGAGCGGCAAAACACTGCAACGTTTTTTTCATTGAGCAGAATTGTTGGGCGTAATGTTTGATCAAAAGCAAACTCTATCCAACACTTGATCTAGCAAAAATTGTTTGACAAACATCATCCAACATGGGCGGTCAAACGGTCGAACAATCTTGCAATGTTAAATCCAACTTTGTTCAATAGTTTGACCAGGACTTAAAAGAAATCACAAGCCCATCATGCTGATGTGATCTTTTTTGTTACACTGGATCAAGGTTGCATGAGGTGGAACAAAAATTCCGAAGACAACAAAAGGTTCAATAATGGTCACATTCCTTCATCATGCTATGTTACAGAAAGTTCTTACCTTAAAAGGTTTTACTTTTCTTTGCAACTTGAGCATACACTGTAAAGTAGTCTGCCATATACTGTACTGCGCACATAACTACATGTATTCAGCCTGAAGATTAAAAAAACCGGATGTCAAGGCCAAGTATACACTGAACTGTACAGTTCAGAAACCAGAATGAAAATATGAGCTTAAATTTAATATTGAAAAATATGTGCATGTTAACACAATACAAAATGCTACATTGGCCAGGCTGAAAAATTCAAAGATTCAAATCTTGAGTGCCAGAGGATGATTACTGTTATGATCTCCCAACCAATACTGTTACATGTAGATGGTCTTAGTGTAGGTCTCTGGAAAACATGATCTAGTTTTTAAGTGTTACAAGCCATGATGGCAGGCCAGAAGACAGTCTTATAATTATTTTGTATGCTCACGCATGTCAACACTGTGTCTTAACCTTCTCATGACCAAGCATCATTGCAGTTTGCAGGGATGATGCAAACATTAAGGGAGATTCTTTTTAAAGGATTGGTGTTAATGCTGCAATGGCACATGCATATATGGTTGGGCTTGGGAGTTTTACGCTTGTTCCATGAACATGAAGCCATCTTAAATGTTATTCTTTATTACACACAACAACTAGACAATCATACAGTCTGTAGGTATGAAAAACACCCCAGCAGTAATGAAATTTCAGAAATCCAGGAGAATACACTGTAATACAGTATGGTCTTCATTGCACATTCTCATTACAAGCCATAAACTGAAACTTGTTGAATGACTAATTATTGTAAAAGTTAAAAAAAGGCAAAAAGAAGTGAACATACCACCTTATGATGCAAAAAAATAACTTTAAAATTTTTAGATAGTTCCACTTGCCTTTGATCTGCTCTCATACAGTGATGGTCTCACTGACAGTTGTAATACTTGGGTGAGCTATCACTACAGTCTGTAAAAGGAGGGTCGGTACATTTCACTGACCCCCAGTCCATGGACTACCATGATGGACTACCGAAATGGACTACCTATATGGACTGCTAAATGGACTACCAAAAATGGACTACCCTTAATTACCTACCTTGAAAAAAAAAATTAGTAAAGTTTGGTTGTTTTCATCGATTGATTGTGATCTTCGCCATCTTTTATCTTTTAAATGCTGCTGGTCAGCTGTTCTGCAGGCGTATTCATTCGTCTCGTGTGATGGCTGACATGCTGGATGGTGAGTAAAAATTTGAATTTATAATCGTTCGTTATAGATAGGGTAGGGAAAATCACAGATATTTTGGTCTTTAAGTGCCCCCAACACTGAAATATTTTTTTTCGCTAAAATTAATCTTTGCACCTATTCAAAACGCATTGCGCCTTTAATTTTTTATAACCAAATCGTGAGTTTTTACAGGCTGTAAAAGTTACGACATTAGCCGTCATCTGTCACACGATCAAGGTAGTAAGGAGCGTGGGTCTTTTCCCCAGTTAAAGTCACAAACTTATTTTCATCGCACTGCGTCTTTGTAAACATGCATACATAATAGTCAACTGGGGAATAGACCCACGCCCCAGCTGACTTGGTCATGTACCAAATGATGCATAGTTTATCGTAAGCCCTATAAAAAAACTCTAAAGGCTGGAAATAAATGCTACATGTTTTTGGAATATGTACAAAGTATTATAAAATTATTAGCGGAAAGAATAACTATTCTTGGGGCTAGGTGCACTTTAAATAAGGTAAGGCTTTTGGGAAGCAGGCTGCACCCCCACCCAACTTTTCAGGGAGTACCCCCCTGGGCCTGGTCATGTGATCTATTTTTCAGTTGTATCTTCTTCTGTCACTTACCATTTTGAGCATCATGACAGCCAGGCAAGGAATCATCTGGAAGATTATAAATCAAATTTTTACTCCAGCTGCAGCCTGTCAGCCGTCATGCACGACGAGTGAATGCGCCTGCAGAACAGCTGAACAGCAGCATTTAAAAAATAATCACGATCAATTGATGAAAACAACCAAACTTAACTAATTTTTTTTTTCCAAGGTAGGTAATTAAGGGTAGTCCATTTTTGGTAGTCCATTTAGCAGTCCATATATGTAGTCCATTTCGGTAGTCCATCATGGTAGTCCATGGACTGGGGGTCAGTGAAATGTACCGACCCGTAAAAGGAGGCAAATGCCATACAATACTCAGTAGCTGTTTAGCACAACTATTGCAAAACAAAAGTACAGTGTAAGGCTCCAAGCATTTCAAATACAATCAAGCAGGATAGAGATTTATGTTTTAACACCCCAAATACTTGCCTGGACACAAGCACGGTACTTATTATGGAAAAAATAAACAGCCTTTGAAGGTCATTTGTACGTGATACATGTACAGTTGTAGTACCGGTAAATAAAGCAAGCCAACTACAGTGTAATTTAATTGACATATTACTGTATACTGTGATTGGGATAAAAATATATAGAACTATAAATTAGCTTTGTCTCTATTTCTTTTCTCATTGTAAAAAAAGTCAGGTCACTGATATGAAATCAAGCAGACTTTATTGGACGGCAGCTGTGGCCAGAATTAATTTTGTACCACACGATTTTTTTTGTCGAGTTAGGGTTAACAGAATTAATAGTTGCATTACCACAACAGTAGGCACTTCAATGAAGATGTGAACACTCAAACTAAAAGACCCATCTTCAGCCTTGATGCATTACAGGGCTGTACACGCCATGACCAATAATTCATGAATTTCGTGTGACATGAAATTCCTTAAAGCTTTGAAGCCCTTGTTTTATCCCACAATTAATGGCTGCTCTGTTTTTCTCTTTGGGAAAGTTTTGTATATCTATTTGTAAATTTTGGCCCATTTTAAGTCAGAAGAGTCAAGTGTGGCAACATGATAATGGCCAATTCATACAGCATTGTTTTTTATCAAATTTAAAGTACTTACACGACATGTACTGTAACAAGAAAATGAGGTTTATGTTGGGTACTTTTTACCTTGAAGTTTCTACCAATTCACTGAGGGCCAACTTACTGCAATTTGGAAACCGATTTGATGATGAGTAAATTGTGTATATGTCTGGATAACTGTTTTCCTCATGTTTGATGTTTTCACTTCAAGGTCAGTTTGCATAATGGACTATGTGGCTTGGCTCCACTCTTCAGTGTCAATTCAATCTGACTTGTCATTGTGTCTCTTTATGAACTGCAATTTTCATGCCCCATTGGGCATTCTACAATTGTCTAAACTGAGTGATAATTTCTTTCTTGATGAGATCTCTGTGATGAGGTCTACACTGCTGTGTTGCTTTGTTTTGCTCCTACAGCTGTATGCTTTAGTGTAGAGCTAAATGTTTCCTTCCTTTAACAACAGCACAATTTCAAAACAAAAACAGATGCCAACATTGGATCAAGGGAGAAAAATAGGCCTTTAAATTGGAAAGCTAATTTCAAAAGATGTCCACACAGTTCCATATACATAATTAAATACAATCATTGTATTACTGTTGTGCTAACCCTGCTCCCGAAACAGAGTTTGGGTCTTACATTATTTTGTAAGTGTATACGTAATTAGTGGAGTCTTGTCATCTAATTTAGACACTTGGAAAGCAAAATTTATAATTGAGTTTAAGTACAAGTACATTAATTTATGATCACACCAAAAGCTCACTTTGCCACCAACTGCAGGTAAATCAATGGATCTAATCAAGTGTAAGCCAGTTGAGCACCTAGTTTGTCGCAATCTTAGCTACGATTCCTCACCTGCACATGCAGTAAGCTTAACCCTTGCTTATATTAAGAACAAACACGGTAATGAATTAGCAAGATAGCATAATTTTATACAGCTGCACGTACTACTGTAGTTATGCAATGCTTTCGAGTGGTACATATATACCGTGGAAAATACCACTAGTCTCTTGTATTTTCTTCGTATAGCAAGCTATTTGAGATACATACACCCAGCCAGTACTATATGTTGGAAATATTACAGTCTAAAATGGCCAATATGCTTACCTTTGAAAATCTACAGCAGACCAAGGCAACCATCACTGAACATGGAGACCAAAAACTTGAACCAACAGCACTCGATTACCGTGGAAGAAGCTTGCCAACCGGTCGCATATACGTTGTAAAACTATTAAATTCCATTATTCTATGATCTTGAGGTAAAAAGCCATTCGAAGTGGGAGAAATTCCTTCCAAACTGTCTTCCACGAGTCGAAGTTTGAGTTGAAACGGGCGCCAAAACTACAAATTGCCTACCGGGAATGAACTCGTTTGCGCATGCCCAAGTCTAACCCAACTCCCTCGAGCTCCCTCTCGGTCAGAAGATAATAAAGAACAATAGTACGCAATTTCAAATCATCTACATACCTCCAGTGAAGGGCTAAGCCCAGAAAGTATGGTTTGTCTTTCAAACGACTCTTTCGCACTTTACTACCTTTTATTTTTAAACACTTTGCCTCTCGGCCAAACGGCCAATGCTTATGGCGCCCAAAAGGGAAATCAGCCCAGCCGCTCGGGAAGCACAAACTTGGCGAGGAAATAGTTTTGAGGCCGTCCTTCTTTGCCGCGCACTGCTTCCCATTTAAAAACAAGCGCTGTTGAAATCCAAGACGAAAGCCGCACACTATCCTTTTGGAGTTATAATAACTCCAACAGTAGTAACTCAGTTAACTTAACTCCGCATCATGGGGGTTATGTCCTGCTTGTGTCAATTTACAGAGATTTTAAAATGCTATACTTGTACCGATTTACAGAGATTTTAGTGGATAAAATAACCATAGAAAATCTTTGTAAATGTCAAATTTACAAACATTCTTCAGAGATTTTGTTAACTCTGTAAATTTTTCAGTTTTCCTTCTTATTTCAGCAGTTAAATTTCATAATCATTTCATAAACATTATAAAAAGGAATACCACAAAAAGTGTATAAAATATCTATAAAAATGATTTTACAGATATTTTGTATGCCATATGTAAAAGTAGGTCAGATTTGAACTCTCATAAAAAGTCTGTAAATTTAAGATTCACAGACATTTCATTAACTCTGTAAATGGTCCAGATTTTCCAGTGATCAGTAATATCAGATTACAGCTGTTAGAATCCAGGATCCGCTAAAAGCACACGTAAAACATGCTTTATATAAAATTTTTGAAAATGAAGAATTTGTCGCCTTGCTAAAGATTTTAATTTTGCTTCTGGACGCCTGCATTATCAAATCAAAAGATCACTGAAAAGAAAATTTGTGTACATGTTTTCTTCTCATCAGCACAAGTGAAACTTCCAGGCAACCTTGCACGTGCGTCATTTTAATTCTGCTGTGCTAAATATCACTTTTCGTGAATTTAAACAAACACTATTTGGGCCAATAACTTGAGAAAATACGTCAAAAAGACAAATGGTGAAGTTTTCTTGCCTTACACCTAGATGCACAAGTTCACAGATGGTAAATGAATCGTAAACGATTGGATGGGCATTTTGGACGGACATGCTTGTTACAATGGACATGCTTGTTGTCTCTCATCTGCTGTAAATAGTTTTCATGTTATAAGTGAACAGTGTGATCTTCATCCTCGTCATCGTCTTCCATATCCTCGGCGGTGGTTTTCTTCGCAGCTAAACGGAAAAAAAAGCTAGCAACCTGTTGCGCAGTAAGAAATTCTGTAATGTCAAAGAGCCGTTGACCATTGACATCCTTCGCTTTCCACATAGCCATAGCCACACTTGCAGGATCTGCTTTACGACCAGTACGCTCTGTGATCTGAAATTTGGCTCTCAAGTACTCTTTCTGTTTAGTAGAAAAACGATTACTTCCGGCGCGAGAACACTTCAGGGCCCATCCCATGGGGAGGGCGGGAGCGGAAGGGAGTTTCTTGTAGACGCCGAGCAGACATTTAAAATTGCGAGTAGTGTACTATGTGCCATCGGTACGAAACCTGACTCACGACAAAACGTATTATACTGCTGCACTATTCGCTCGGGGATTAATGTTCTGATTATGTTTGGCACTGCAATCTCTTCTTTCGTAGACAACTTGAGCGTTTTCTCGCCAAATGGCAAGTCTTGCACAATGTGGGCGCTGGTTATAAAGTGAAGAAATTGGTCAATCTGTTCTGGTGACACATACATTCTTCTGGAAGAAAAAGTAGAGACAACAGAACCCCGGCCATGAAGGATCCGATGGTGCCTTGCGATCTTAAACCTGCACCTCTACCTGTACGTCTTTGATTTGGAGGACTAACTGCGCAAATTGCACTAGTCCGCCGAAATATTTACATTATTTAGACAAAGGAAAAAAATGTGATTTAAAATGTAGAGACAGTCTTTTTGCAGTACCTCACCCCACTTCCCCTATTGTCGACCCACCCCTCCCCAGAGACACAAATCGTGGAGATCGGTAAGGACATCTAGTCTTGCATTAGGTACAAGCCATCATCCGTCCTTGAAGTGACTGTACAACAGCAACAACAACAAAACGGATGCTATCAGAACTGTATGAAATTTAACATTAAAAACATAACATTCTTTACTTTGGGAGAAAATCGGACTTAATTTCAAACTAAGATAAAAACTCAAAGGTTGATTTTATCCGGCAGATTACGTGGATTGGTGCCGTACCCGGGAAATTCTGGGTTATCCAAGAAAGTTGACAACTATCATAAACTTTACACAGTTTATTTGCGGACAATCAGAGTGGCTTATTAGCATATAATACAATAATTAAACCAAGAGTACCTGAACCTACAGGAATGAGGATACCGGTTTGCTGAGGATATATTCTGAAATGTTCTTTCCAACTCCCCTGTCGGCTTTTTAACAGGTTTCCCTCTTCTTTTAATGTGATTAGCGATTTCCTTTGGAACTTGGTACGAATTGGAATAACTGTTCCGTCGCCATCCAATACCGAGCTCAGAACGATGGAAAGGGCATATATTAAAGGAACTTAGATTCTTTGATGTCACGAAAAAAATGCCAGCACGAGCTGGAATAAGGTCTGTTTCGCTTTCAATACCAGAAAAAGACCATGTCGACCTATGACCAGTTACGTCCTTATTGCACAACGACAAAGGAACAATCTCAGTTGATCTGTGCTTATCCCTTCTATCAAACGAACATGGAGTATCTACTAATGACTCGAAGGAGGAAGAACATTCCATAGCTTCATCGATGAAGAGCGCACATAAACAGTGTTTATACAAAGTTCTTTTTCTCTTTCACGTGTGAATGAACATGTACTTTAATCAAATTAAACTAAATTTAATTAAAGTATGTTAAGCAAAAGCCTTAAATATTAAAAAGGTAATTCTCAGGTAAACTAATGTCACATTAAGTATTTTCGAAGAAGGAGCAATATAGTGTTCAATTTTCTTCAGTGTACCGGGCATTAACAGGTGAAACTCGTCCTGTGCGTATTACTGGAAGTAGACTTTTTGCACACACTCTTATGCAAATGAGGTTAATTGAAGTGAACGGATCCGCGAACAAGGAGCTTTGCCTTGTTAAACAACTGAAATTGATTTGTTAGCCGGCTTTTTAAGGTCCAGGGTTCTCATGCAAAACTTCTAACAAGCACATGATGTTAACTTGAAAACATTAGAGAAAACAGAGGGATGAAGAAAGTGCTGGAAAGCTGTCACGCATCTCCACACACGCACACATTCTAGCGGACTTCACGATTACGGTGGCAAAGGTGATAAGACGGCAAAATGAAACAACTTGTTGCTTGAAGCACAACAGATACGGGTTAAGGTTAGCTTTTAAAAAAATTGTTCTACATATCAAGGCTACCAGCGCTAGCGTTGTAAATGAAAACCTACGGTCAAATGTTGGTGGTGCCATTTGTTGGATGGCGTTACTGATTTTATGTTGTCTGAAACACGATTTTCAAATGATTTCTGAGAAGCTCGAAGTAATTTCCCCAAAACAATTTTTACATAACATAAAAGTTTGATGCTCTTAGTGTTTCCCCCTTCAATCTTAAAAAATTCTGATCAAAGGCACATGATGAAAATCGTCGCTTTTTTCAACTACCTCTCGTGGATAAACAACAGGTAGCTGTACGCTTTAGCTTTTTATAATTACTCAGACTGCTGTAATGCTAAAAATATTATATATTTTGGTCAACGACGAGTTATACTTAACATTCTAGCAATATGCTTTTATTCTAGCGCGGTTGCTTTGAAACGCGAGTCAAGCGAATCATAGTGAATTTCATCCCTGTTTTTGGCTTGCAAAATCAACGGCGGGGCTTGAAACGGTTTTCCACGTTTTTCTCGGAAACGAACGCCTCTTTCAAAGAAAAAACTACATGGCGTTGGTACACTTACTAAAGTCTACCAGTATGCAAAAGAAGAGCGATTTTGATTTTTTGAGTCTTGCCGCACTTTTGTCGATATTTGCATGGAGTTGCCCTTAACAGCGGTCAATTCTAGATTTCTACCTCGACACTGCCTCCACATGCAAAAAACAGCCAGGCGTTAGTTTCCTTCCGTACCCAGCTTCCTTTTAGTAGTCTGGTGGCTTAGCGCAAAATTTGAGACGGATCGTGACATAGCGGACAAAAGTGCCAAACTTTGTATGCAATTTCCTTGGGATATGAGTATTAAATCTGGGATGGGTGCCCAAGAAAGAAACTTCTCCTTAAAGCATAAACTGGGAAATACTTTTCATCTTCACACTGCTGTGCTTGGTAACCAGGCTTTTGTCTCAAAATAGTTTTTTTGACAGTTGGCTCAAAATAATGATAATTGCTTATTTCCCTATAATAAAATGTTTCAAAATTGGCTGGTTACCAAGCAATTGTTATTTTTAAACCCTTTACAAAGTTTGTTAGGCAATTAAAAGATTATATAATAAACATTAGGATTTCTGTGAAAATTTCTTTCGAAGGTCATCCAAATTATGCTTGTATAAATGCATATTACATAAATGTGGGTGGTTACCAAGCTCCACCTATGAGGAGTTGTTTGCAGCACAGGCCAACCAAGTTTAATAGTTGTGCACTGAATCAAATGGTACGCTCTTTATTTCTTTATAATAACAAATATGTTATTGTGAGTAGCTAGACATGGGACAGGTACTTTATTATATAATTTTTTCGTGACACGTTAATAAGTGACGCGAACAATAAGTGTCGCGAACGTAACATGACGCGAAAATGAGTGAGGTGACTCACATTATGTCAATAAATAATCAAGAAAGAACGAGTTTATTAGCAATGAAACCTGCAGAAAATCACATTTTTTAACTATTCTGAGGCAACGTCTTGATCCTCCTCATCACTATTATTTTCTTCCTCTGCTGCAGGCAGCATTTCTTTGAACAGTCCTCAAACCGTCCATTTACTGGCTCCTTGTCGTGCTGTTCCACTGGCTGCTTGAACCTCTCAGTTGCTTTTACGGTTGTTAATAAAATGAAGTAGTTTTATTTGATTCAAGAACAAGTTATAAATTAAGTCTTACTCAAAAACTTGAAATTAAAGTGATTCAAAATCGGAAAATTTCCGCAAAATTTCGAAATTTAAGTTTCGCGAAATAAGCGCTTCGTCAAATAGTAGGTTTCACGGTAGCCGACGCCATCTTGTAAGTAGGGCTGGAATGCTCGGAGAGACTGGTGCGAGTAGGGTAAAGCTTCGTAAAATATGCCAATGCAACTTCAAGTCATTTTGTTTGAATATTCTTTCTTTTTTATTGGATTTTGATGGAAGACGAAAACTACCAGTTTGAGGACTTTCTTCATATGACTTTAAGCTCTCTTCAGGATTATTTAGGGCTTAGAGGTCTTTCAAAATCAGGTTGTAAAGCTGAACTCGTCGCTCGAGCTTTTGGCGCGTACGAGTTGAATATGAAAGCACCGATCAAGTACACACAAGAAAAAATATCCGAAAAACTCAAGAAAGAATACCAGCGTCGACTTCGAGTATGCAATGCTCCGGATCCAAACACAATTCCAGCGGATAAATGGCAGGAAAATGTTTTGAGGTGGCCCGATGTGGACGAAGGCTGCTTGCCTGACTAGCGCAACAAGGTTTTTATTAAAGGTGACGTATGTGACTCCCTCAACTAAAGTACCCGATCGTCCTCACAACACTTGGATTTTGTTTGATAATAACTCCATTTTGACCACTTGGTGTACATGTATAGCTGGAACAAGCCTGTGCTGCAACCACATTCTTGCTGTTTTATATAAGATAAATTTTGATAGTCTCGAACTGTATTCGTACACATATTGGAGCTTTTATGCCCTGGTTTGTTTTGAATAAAATTAGACATGAAACAATCGTGGCTGTAAAATAATCAAATGAAAACTCCATTTTGTGTGTGGTATGTCTGTTGTTTGTACATTGCATAAATATCAGATGTTTGGGTATTTTTATCCAAAATGAAATTACAATTACTAAGGAAGATAAAAATAATAGAGTAATACACACATATATTATAGGTTGATAATTATAAATTAATACAGTATCTTATAAATGATATTCTATTTATCTATCTATAGGTATTATAAGTGTGTGTATTACTTCAGTTTCTCTACCCTTTATATACCATTATGATTTTAAAATACCAGACATTTCAGTATAATAAAATTTGCACATGTACTTTTTATCAAAGTATTTTATTTTCAAAGGCACATAATACCATGAGTGCCTAAAATATACCAAGATTTCAACTATATACAAGTTTCTGTTCTTTACACAATAAGTGGTCCCTGTAAGTTACATAATGCAGCACACACAACAAGTATGTCATCAGCTAGTGGAATGACAGATAATGGCATTTCTTGTTTAAAAGGAACCTCTACTCTAACTTACAACAAATTGAGCCTAAACTATGAATGATATATGAATTGAATCATATATGAACTGCGGAAATGAAATCAAATGAAGAATGATCCTCGCAGTTATGAACGCAATTTATGCAATTGCGAAAAGAAGCCTGAAAAAAATTCAGGACTTCAACGGGGTTTGAACCCGTGACCTCGCGATTACTGGTGCGATGCTCTAACCAACTGAGCTATGAAGCCACTGACGTTGGTAGCAGGTCAATAGTGGGTTCATATGATCCCGTGAAAGAAATGAGTATGAATGATATATGAAATGAATCATATATGAACTGCGGAAATGAAATCAAATGAAGAATGATCCTCGCAGTTATGAACGCAATTTATGCAATTGCGAAAAGAAGCCTGAAAAAAATTCAGGACTTCAACGGGGTTTGAACTCGTGACCCCGCGATTACCGGTGCGATGCTCTAACCAACTGAGCTATGAAATGAAATCAAATGAAGAATGATCCTCGCAGTTATGAGCATCGCACCGGTAATCGCGAGGTCACGGGTTCAAACCCCGTTGAAGTCCTGAATTTTTTTCAGGCTTCTTTTCGCAATTGCATAAATTGCGTTCATAACTGCGAGGATCATTCTTCATTTGATTTCATTTCCGCAGTTCATATATGATTCATTTCATATATCATTCATACTCATTTCTTTCACGGGATCATATAAGCCCACAATTGACTTGCTCCCAACGTCAGTGGCTTCATAGCTCAGTTGGTTAGAGCATCGCTGCATCCAGAGCTGTTGGTGTTTCTGTAAATACTTCTCTGCAGTCTATAATAACCCTGCACTTAGGATACATTTTCTTGAAACAATAAGGTAAGTTTTTTTTTCACTTGAACTTTTGAGGACCACACAATCAATACCCCGAGCTCTTTAGCCAAAACCTTAATCCACGTTGTGAATATAGATGAAACCTGTGATGACGTAACATCAAACCTGAAGGCTAAGTCTTCAACTAACAGTACCATCCTCAACCTCATAAGCCTCTGGCTTTGGCCCAGCTTATGTCTTACTTTGTATTGTATGAAAAACGGTAAAGATTAAGATTAAAGGATATTTAGTGTTGTTTTCTTTTTTCGTCTTTCGGGAAAGCATGGAATATTAATTCTTTAACATGACTTCTGTTGCACAATTTAGTAGGAAGTCTCTTGTTATTGTCACAACCAGCAACACAGCAATGATCGTGGCCACCCATTTAGGCAACACAAGACAAAACCAGCTGTAACCTTGGCAAAATTGACACTAAACAGTGAAATACACGCCATCTTGCCCTACTCACCCCAGTCTCTCCGAGCATTCTAGCCCTACTTACAAGATGGCGTCGGCTACCGTGAAACCTACTATCGAAATAAACATGTCACAAAAATTTCATGTAATATTTAAGGTAAGTCGTAGAATTTATCTCTAGATCCATACACAGATCATAAATTAGTAGCTGTCCCATTTCAGTTGCCAGAAACCTGGTACGTTAGAAATTTCCCATAGCAGTTAATTGGCAAGTAATCGGACGAACATTCCAAAAACTGATATTTGAAACGGTGTACAAATTGGGGAAACAGAATCCGGTGTGTAGGTCGGGGGGGGGGGGGGGGGGTGGGGACGTGACTACCGTGTTCCAAAAATGGGAAGAGAAAACGGCTACAGGTAGGGGTGTATATTTTCAGTACTAAATGCTAACAGTAATTTGCTCTGTAAAAATATGATTTAGTGAGCTTACTTAAAGTATGTGTTTAAACGGCATAGACTGATAGTATAAAATCAATCAAAGTATAAAATATTTCATACTGATAGGAGAAAATCAATCCTTCAGCTCAGAAGGTGTGTCATTCCCGTGAGGGGCAATGTGACCCGGCGTGTGTTTCTCGAAAGCCCCGAAACTTTTCGGGCCTATTTCGGATACCATGATTCCCGCAGTATCTTTCAAAACGAATACCTCTTTAGGCATCAAATCTTGCAATAACGCTACTCTTTCTCACCTTGAAAACATACTAAATTACCACCTTTTGGGATGAACGGAGTTGCAGTTTTACAAATTGCTTTTCGGGCCCTTAAAGTTTTCGGGACTTTCGAGAAACGTGCCCCAGACCCGGTAACAAAGTTTTAAACAAAATGGTGATTGAGAAAAAAAACCAAGTTCAGCACCCAAAGGAAAAACTGTTGTAAATGAAATAACTGCGCAATTTACGCGCAGTTAAGGGTAAAAACTCACTATCCATACGTTTTCAATTTCCGAGCCATATTGAAGCTGTATTCTTGACGATTACTTCGACAGAGGCCTTGATTTAGGCCCTGTTTACAAGCAGGTAGGGTAACCCTAGTAATAGGGTCTTATCTACGTGTTTACAAGGCAGCTAAACAGAAAACTTTTCAAGTGCAAGGTAGGTAAGCATCCTTCCCTCGAATAACTTCTCCCACCAATGATCTGTACGGCTAAGTTTTCTTCGTAAACTTCTTCGTCAAATCACTCTCCCGTTTCACATGTTGCATTCAAGTGATTCAGTAGCTTTAGAGCACCGTACTTTTCACATCGTCGAAAGCCAGTTGTAAGCCGAAAAGCATATTTGCATATTCCATGTTTACCTGGCGCTGTCACGGTTGTGAGAAAACTCGAAAGTACAGTGTAATTGGAAATTCAAAACAAGCCTTTCTAGGGATGAAAACGGCAACTGGTTGCCGTAGTGTAATACAAAGATCTCAAATAAGGGCTAACGTGAGTATTTGCACGACCCATCTTTCAACGCGAAAGTAACGCAAGCGGAAAACACGCCTACTCGACCGTTCCGAGTTTAAGTTCCGACTTCCCCCGATAAATTCTCGACCCCTTCCGACTATTCGCCCCTGAAAAATGAGAATTTTGGGGGTCCTTACAGTATTGACCTTACAGTATTATCGTGCACAGGAATACCAAGCGCAAGGAACACAAGGGAGCCAACACGAAATTACTTGTGCATTCTCCTTTCTCGAATGCAATAACTATTGTTCCTTTTGAATATTTGAAATTCTGTAGATTAAAAGGGTTATTTACTATTTTCTTGACATTAATAGTAAAATTCAATGTTTTTGTTATTTACACCACAGGCACCCCACCATAGCTATGAGGTGAGATATTTGATTGCTTAATAAAATGAGAACGATAGGCGATTAAATTGGGTACCCATCCTAGAATCGAAGAACTAGTGCTAAGCTACATGTGTACAAATTTTGGCACTTTTGTCCAGTCTGTCACGATCATTCCGCTAAGCCACTAGACTATAGGGTGCGTTTGTTGTGCTGTACGCTATTGTTTTGAATGTTTTGTTTTCTTTGTTTTACGCCATTCTTGAGTTTCACAGGTTTTCACACCGAGGTAGAGCCATTTCTTTGGGAGAATCCAAGACTGGATTTTTGATCCGAGATCATGCGGATTCTTTACCACCAAAGAAACGAAAAATCCGAAAATGGATTTTTTTTCATTAGCCGTGACAACCTCAACATGCATAAAAATTATGAAAATACAAGCAGGGCAGATAATTTCGGTTCAATTTCACGATAAACTTTACTTGATCGTTCGCTACGACCCCGGGTCCGGGGGAGGGGTACTCCCAGAAAATTTGGGTGGCGGTGTGCGGCCCACTTCCTGAAACCCTTACCCTAGTTCAGGCCAAAATCAGCGATTTTCCCTACCCTATTTCAGACCAGACGAAAAATTTGATACCCTATTTCAGACCTATTTCATGTACACAGTTGGCTTAAACATAATGAAAAGACAAAAACTAAGGGCTTTTGTTGATGTTATTATCGCCTAATGATGAAGAAGTTCCTTCTTCTAAAAAACAACATACTCAATTCAAGACTACAGTGCACAAACCATACCCTATTTTTCAGAACAAAATGGTCAAAATTGATACCCCATTTCAGACCAAAACGGCTAAAAAACCATACCCTTTGGGGCCGCACATACCTATATAGTCCAAATAAGGGAGTACCCCATCCCCCGGGCCATGTCCCAGCTGACAAAATAGCGAGAATATGGCGGATTTCCACGAGACGACCGCTTCCCAAACCTACTACTTTTTTATCTGTTCCCCACGTAAGCGGTTTTTTAGAAATCTAATTCTCAAAATGGCGTCAAATTTTACAAAGAAAACCGGTATGGAGAGGTGTTTAATATTTCGAAAAAGACTATTAAAAATTACAGATGGAACATTTGCCGGAGTGGGATGCCATTATAACGACTGCTGTTTGTGTTCTGCTGTAAATAATAGATCATAATAGGACTTCAGGCAGAAAAATTCACTTCCTCTGGTTTATATCGAGGTGAACGAACCATTTAAGCCTTTCTGATTTACTCCACAATCAGGGTTATCCCGGTTGAAGCAATCTGTGAGTGTTTCTAATAACCTAAAATATGTAAAAGATCAGTGTGTTAGTACCGAGGAGGTGGTCTTTAAAGTCGCTTTCCGGCATGCGACTGTTTACAAAGCTGGTACCAGATTTCAAGGACAACAATCCACTGACAATCAGCTACGTAGAAATTCCAAACGCGTTTTTAGAAGAGAAATATGGATTTAAGGCAAACTTAGACTGTCCCAGGCTTGAAGGTCGATTGAGACGACTTTGTTCCGAGAGTCAAAGCCAATTAAGGGGAATACTCGTGATTCTTAGCAATAAAAACGTTTATAAATTAAGTGTAAGTACATATCAAACGCAAAGAAAAACAGCACTCTTTTTAAAACTTCGTACGTATTTATTTCCACACAGGACTTCAAACAACATCAGGTTATTATTAATCTTTATAGTTAGCCTCCTATGTTCGATGGTCTGTTAGTACTCTTCATTTCAGCTCCATCACGCAGTACACAACATGATCGAAAACCGTTAGGTTTATTTTGGCGGTTTAGGCCGAGCACCAGAAAAACTGTAACATTAAGTTATAGCCTCGATAGTGTTTTTGTACTCCTCTTTCCACTTCATAAGTTTGTGGCTCAGAGGCGTTTTTGTGCCTCTTCGTAGGCGTATCGTATAACCCCACAGATGACAGATTATGGAGTTGTTTGAAATCAATTTCGCTCGTGTCTCTCTTCATACCCACGGCCGCCATGTTGGATTCACAGGAAGCTGATGCTGCGCGGATTCTTCGTGATCTGAATTGTTGGCGATGATTGGTTAAACAAAGAAACTCCGTCAAAAAAGAAAACCGCACAAAAGTGAACTGTGCATGTGTAAGTAAAACCACTGCAACGTTATCGGGTCTTATCGTGTTATCTATGGGCAGTGATTTAGGTATTGGAAAGTATTCTATTGTAGGTACACAGCCAGCGGGTATAACGTGCAGGTCACATTCCACAGGTCAACATACAGGTCACCACGCTACACATAAATAAAGAAACCCAAAAGTATCTCCTAACCCTAATCACTATCAAACATTTTCTTTTAGATTGAGGAGAAACTGTTTGGCTCAGTTACCAATCAATAAAATTAAAACAGTGACCTGTACCTGTGACCTGTGGAATGGGGAGTGTCTAATTTTCGCGGGTCGCGGGTAAATTGTCGCGGGTCGCGGGTAATTTGTTCAGGATCAGTCTTTGACGTCAGTGAATTTTTTATAAACAAAAGGTTATCACCCGGTATAAAATAGTTTCGCAGAATACGACAAGCTCATTGAACTGTAAACTTTCAGGGATGCCTTTGGAAAATCGCAACTGTGCGCAAGCGTTCAAACGAAAAACTGACAATGTTTGCGTTACTATGGACATAAAAAAAACTGGACTAGATCACTCAGGAGAAAATAGGCTAACAAAGTGTGTGAGGCTTTTACGGTATTCCGGTTTGTTCCTGAGAAAATCCATTGTAAAGTTGGCCAATATTATTTTTTCTATACGTGCCAGGTGCTTGGACGCCACCGGAAAAATATTTCGAATTTATTAAAGCCTCGTACAATGTGATGCAGTAACGTGTGAGGAACTTTTTCGCTAAATTCCGTTAAAATCTGGTAAATCTAGCTTAAGATTAATTGGTTCGACTGGAGGAAATACACGCAAAAATATATCCCGAGTTTTTGGTCTCCAAAGATTTGCACAGTTTTCACAACTCATTGGTGGTGCGTGGTGCCAAAGCGGTAATGCCGCCGACCAATAGAGGACAACTGAGGAACTTTCAGAAGAGGATAAGCGACAAATTAGCCTCATTCAATCGCGGGAAAGTTAATTCCACGTTCAGACGGAGTGTTCGCTTGGCTATTATCGGAAGGAATACGTTTGGTGAACTAACGCCTGGAAATCGGTTCGAATGTTGATACAAACAAAATATGCAATTCGAAATCCCAAGTGAAGCTTTGCTCATTGATTAACTGCTCCAAAAAGCCAGTTTTCTTAGCTTTTCCCGCCTTCGTTTACCCATTTTGTAAATCAATCGCAACATTAATTAATGATTCCTCTTACCAAACAGCGCAAACTCAAATTCTGAAAAGTTTGTCCCTTACAACTTTTAATGACTTTAATTTAAATATTGATGTACATTGTATTCTCCCCTGCGATTCTTTTGCGACGTAGGCAAAGCTTCTTTGCAACCTTTTTAACAGACTGACCGGTGACAACTGAATTCGAAGGCAAATTTATTGAAGTCTATTTTCAGGCGAGTATCATTCGCTGGCTTAGAAGTGACCTTCTGTGGCCTGAAAAATCGTGAAATATTAAATAGTTCTTCAAGAAACTAATCAGAGTGCTTGCTTAATTTTTGAATTCAGGACTGACAGGTACATAAAAAGAAGTAATTCTGAAAAGCGAGCTTGAAAGCTTAGAAGCGAGCTCTTTAAGTGCCTTGCAAAGTCTTAAACGCGAGCTGCTCAATATGGAACGAATATAGAATAGGGGTGGGGGTTAGGTTGGACAGTTGACTGTGCAGCATGGGGTGGAGTGATATGGAATTGAATAAATAAAATAGAATGACTAGGATGAATAGGAGAGAGAATATAGAGTGGGGGTGGGCGTTAGGTTGGACAAGTTGACTGTGCAGCATGGGGTGGAGTGATATGGAATTGAATAAATAAAACAGAATGACTGGATGAATAGGAGAGAGAATATAGAGTGGGGGTGGGGGTTAGGTTGGACAGTTGAGGTGCAGCATGGGGTGGAGTGATATGGAATTGAATAAATAAAATAGAATGACTACGATGAATAGGAGAGAGAATATAGAGTGGGGGTGGGGGTTAGGTTGGACAGTTGACTGTGCAGCATGGGGTGGAGTGATATGGAATTGAATAAATAAAATAGAATGACTAGGATGAATAGGAAAGAGAATATAGAGTGGGGTGGGGGTTAGGTTGGACAGTTGACTGTGCAGCATGGGTGGAGTGATATGGACTTGAATAAATAAAATAGAATGACTAGGATGCATAGGAGAGAGAATATAGAGTGGGGGTGAGGGTTAGGTTGGACAGTTGACTGTGCAGCATGGCGTGGAGTGATATGGAATTGAATAAATAAAATAGAATGACTAGGATGAATAGGAGAAAGAATATAGAGTGGGGTGGGGGTTAGGTTGGACAGTTGACTGTGCAGCATTGGGTGGAGTGATATGGAATTGAATAAATAAAATAGAATGAATATGATGAATAGGAGAGAGAATATAGAGTGGGGGTGGGGGTTAGGTTGGACAGTTGACTGTGCAGCATGAGGTGGAGTGATATGGAATTGAATAAATAAAATAGAATGACTAGGATGAATAGGAGAGAGAATATAGAGTGGGGGTGGGGTTAGGTTGGACAGTTGACTGTGCAGCATGGGGTGGAGTGATATGGAATTGAATAAATAAAACAGAATGACTGCGATGAATAGGAGAGAGAATATAGAGTGGGGGTGGGGGTTAGGTTGGACAGTTGAAGGTGCAGCGTGGGGTGGAGTGATATGGAATTGAATAAATAAAATAGAACGACTACGATGAATAGGAGAAAGAATATAGAGTGGGGTGAGGGTTAGGTTGGATAGTTGACTGTGCAGCATGGGGTGGAGTGATATGGGATTGAATAAATAAAATAGAATGACTAGGATGAATAGGAGAGAGAATATAGAGTGGGGGTGGGGGTTAGTTTGGACAGTTGACTGTGCAGCATGGGGTGGAGTGATATGGAATTGAATAAATAAAATAGAATGACTAGGATGAATAGGAGAGAGAATATAGAGTAGGGGTGGGGGTTAGGTTGGACAGTTGACTGTGCAGCATGGGGTGGAGTGATATGGAATTGAATAAATAAAATAGAATGACTAGGATAAATAGGAGAGAAATAACATAGAGTGGGGTGGGGGTTAGGTTGGACAGTTGACTGTGCAGCATGGGGTGGAGTGATATGGAATTGAATAAATAAAATAGAATGACTAGGATGAATAGGAGAGAGAATATAGAGTGGGGATGGGGGTTAGGTTGGACAGTTGACTGTGCAGCATGGGGTGGAGTGATATGGAATTGAATAAATAAAATAGAATGACTAGGATGAATAGGAGAGAGAATATAGAGTGGGGTGAGGGTTAGGTTGGACAGTTGACTGTGCAGCATGGGTGGAGTGATATGGAATTGAATAAATAAAATAGAATGACTATTATGAATAGGAGAGAGAATATAGAGTGGGGGTGGGGGTTAGGTTGGACAGTTGACTGTGCAGCATGGGATGGAGTGATATGGAATTGAATAAATAAAATAGAATGACTAGGATGAATAGGAGAGAGAATATAGAGTGGGGTGGGGGTTAGGTTGGACAGTTGACTGTGCAGCATGGGGTGGAGTGATATGGAATTGAATAAATAAAATAGAATGACTAGGATGAATAGGAGAGAGAATATAGAGTGGGGTGAGGGTTAGGTTGGACAGTTGACAGTGCAGCATGGGGTGGAGTGATATGGAATTGAATAAATAAAATAGAATGACTAGGATGAATAGGAGAGAGAATATAGAGTGGGGTGAGGGTTATGTTGGACAGTTGACTGTGCAGCATGGGGTGGAGTGATAGGGGATTGAATAAATAAAATAGAATGACTAGGATGAATAGGAGAGAGAATATAGAGTGGGGGTGGGGGTCAGGTTAGACAGTTGACTGTGCAGCATGGGTGGAGTGATATGGAATTGAATAAATAAAATAGAATGACTAGGATGAATAGGAGAGAGAATATAGAGTGGGGTGAGGGTTAGGTTGGATAGTTTACTGTGCATCATGGGGTGGAGTGATATGGAATTGAATAAATAAAATAGAATGACTAGGATGAATAGGAGAGAGAATATAGAGTGGGGTGAGGGTTAGGTTGGACAGTTGACTGTGCAGCATGAGGTGGAGTGATATGGAATTGAATAAATAAAATAGAATGACTATTATGAATAGGAGAGAGAATATAGAGTGGGGGTGGGGGTAGGTTGGACAGTTGACTGTGCAGCATGGGATGGAGTGATATGGAATTGAATAAATAAAATAGAATGACTATTATGAATAGGAGAGAGAATATAGAGTGGGGGTGGGGGTCAGGTTGGACAGTTGACTGTGCAGCATGGGATTGAGTGATATGGAATTGAATAAATAAAAAAGAATGACTAGGATGAATAGGAGAGAGAATATAGAGTGGGGTGAGGGTTAGGTTGGACAGTTGACTGTGCAGCATGGGGTGGAGTGATATGGATTAAATAAATAAAATAGAACGACTAGAATGAATAGGAGAGAGAATATAGAGTGGGAGTGGGGGTTAGGTTGGACAGTTGACTGTGCTGCATGGGGTGGAGTGATATGGAATTGAATAAATAAAATAGAATGACTAGGATGAATAGGAGAGAGAATATAGAGTAGGGGTGGGGGTTAGGTTGGACAGTTGACTGTGCAGCATGGGGTGGAGTGATATGGAATTGAATAAATAAAATAGAATGACTAGGATGAATAGGGAGAGAACATAGAGTGGGGGTGGGGGTTAGGTTGGACAGTTGACTGTGCAGCATGAGGTGGAGTGATATCGAATTGAATCAATAAAATAGAATGACTAGGATGAATAGGAGGGAGAATATAGAGTGGGGGTGGGGGTTAGGTTGGACAGTTGAGTGTGCAGCATGGGGTGGAGTGGTATGGAATTGAATAAATAAAATAGAATGACTAGGATGAATAGGAGAGAGAATATAGAGTGGGGTGGGGGTTAGGTTGGACAGTTGACTGTGCAGCATGGGGTGGAGTGATATGGAATTGAATAAATAAAATAGAATGACTAGGATGAATAGGAGAGAGAATATAGAGTGGGGGTGGGCGTTAGGTTGGACAATTGACTGTGTAGCATTAGGTGGAGTTATATGGAATTGAATAAATAAAATAGAATGACTAGGATGAATAGGAGAGACAATATATAGTGGGGTTAGGGTTAGGTTGGACAGTTGACTGTGCAGCATGGGGTGGAGTGATATGGACTTGAATAAATAAAATAGAATGACTAGGATGAATAGGAGAGAGAATATAGAGTGGGCGTGGGGGTTAGGTTGGACAGTTGACTGTGCAGCATGGGGTGGAGTGATATGGAATTGAATAAATAAAATAGAATGACTAGGATGAATAGGAGAGAGAATATAGAGTGGGGGTGAGGGTTAGGTTGGACAGTTGACTGTGCAGCATGGGGTGGAGTGATATGAAGTTCAATAAATAAAATAGAATGACTAGGATGAATAGGAGAGAGAATATAGAGTGTGGGTGGGCGTTAGGTTGGACAATTGACTGTGCAGCATGGGGTGGAGTGATGTGGGATTGAATAAATAAAATAGAATGACTAGGATGAATAGGAGAGAGAATATAGAGTGGGGGTGGGGGTTAGTTTGGACAGTTGACTGTGCAGCATGGGATGGAGTGATATGGAATTGAATAAATAAAATAGAATGACTATTATGAATAGGAGAGAGAATATAGAGTGGGGGTGGGGGTTAGGTTGGACAGTTGACTGTGCAGCATGGGGTGGAGTTATTTGGAATTGAATAAATAAAATAGAATGACTAGTTTGAATAGGAGAGGGAATATAGAGTGGGGGTAGGGGTTAGGTTGGACAGGTGACTGTGCAGCATGGGGTGGAGTGTTATGGACTTGAATAAATAAAACAGAATGACTGGGATGAATAGTAGAGACACTATAGAGTGGGGTGGGGGTTAGGTTGGACAGTTGACTGTGCAGCATGGGGTGGAGTGATATGGAATTGAATAAATAAAATAGAATGACTAGGATGAATAGGAGAGAGAATATAGAGTGGGGGTGGGGGTTAGGTTGGACAGTTGACTGTGCAGCATGGGGTGGAGTGATATGGAATTGAATAAATAAAATAGAATGACTAGGATGAATAGGAGAGAGAATATAGAGTGGGGGTGGGGTTAGGTTGGACAGTTGACTGTGCAGCATGGGGTGGAGTGATATGGAATTGAATAAATAAAATAGAATGACTAGGATGAATAGGAGAGAGAATATAGAGTGGGGGTGGGGGTTAGGTTGGACAGTTGACTGTGCAGCATGGGGTGGAGTGATATGGAATTGAATAAATAAAATAGAATGACTAGGATGAATAGGAGAGAGAATATAGAGTGGGGGTGGGGTTAGGTTGGACAGTTGACTGTGCAGCATGGGTGGAGTGATATGGAATTGAATAAATAAAATAGAATGACTAGGATGAATAGGAGAGAGAATATAGAGTGGGGGTGGGGGTTAGGTTGGACAGTTGACTGTGCAGCATGGGTGGAGTGATATGGAATTGAATAAATAAAATAGAATGACTAGGATGAATAGGAGAGAGAATATAGAGTGGGGGTGGGGGTTAGGTTGGACAGTTGACTGTGCAGCATGGGTGGAGTGATATGGAATTGAATAAATAAAATAGAATGACTAGGATGAATAGGAGAGAGAATATAGAGTGGGGGTGGGGGTTAGGTTGGACAGTTGACTGTGCAGCATGGGGTGGAGTGATATGGAATTGAATAAATAAAATAGAATGACTAGGATGAATAGGAGAGAGAATATAGAGTGGGGGTGGGGGTTAGGTTGGACAGTTGACTGTGCAGCATGGGGTGGAGTGATATGGAATTGAATAAATAAAATAGAATGACTAGGATGAATAGGAGAGAGAATATAGAGTGGGGGTGGGGGTTAGGTTGGACAGTTGACTGTGCAGCATGGGGTGGAGTGATATGGAATTGAATAAATAAAATAGAATGACTAGGATGAATAGGAGAGAGAATATAGAGTGGGGTGGGGGTTAGGTGGAACAGTTGACTGTGCAGCATGGGGTGGAGTGATATGGAATTGAATAAATAAAATAGAATGACTAGGATGAATAGGAGAGAGAATATAGAGTGGGGTGGGGGTTAGGTTGGACAGTTGACTGTGCAGCATGGGGTGGAGTGATATGGAATTGAATAAATAAAAGAATGACTAGGATGAATAGGAGAGAGAATATAGAGTGGGGGTGGGGTTAGTTGGAACAGTTGACTGTGCAGCATGGGTGGAGTGATATGGAATTAATAAATAAAATAGAATGACTAGGATGAATAGGAGAGAGAATATAGAGTGGGGGTGGGGGTTAGGTTTGGACAGTTGACTGTGCAGCATGGGGTGGAGTGATATGGAATTAAATAAATAAAATAGAATGACTAGGATGAATAGGAGAGAGAATATAGAGTGGGGGTGGGGTTAGGTTGGACAGTTGACTGTGCAGCATGGGGTGGAGTGATATGGAATTGAATAAATAAAATAGAATGACTAGGATGAATAGGAGAGAGAATATAGAGTGGGTGGGGGTTAGGTTGGACAGTTGACTGTGCAGCATGGGGGGAGTGATATGGAATTGAATAAATAAAATAGAATGACTAGGATGAATAGGAGAGAGAATATAGAGTGGGGGTGGGGGTTAGGTTGGACAGTTGACTGTGCAGCATGGGGTGGAGTGATATGGAATTGAATAAATAAAATAGAATGACTAGGATGAATAGGAGAGAGAATATAGAGTGGGGTGGGGGTTAGGTTGGACAGTTGACTGTGCAGCATGGGGTGGAGTGATATGGAATTGAATAAATAAAATAGAATGACTAGGATGAATAGGAGAGAGAATATAGAGTGGGGTGGGGGTTAGGTTGGACAGTTGACTGTGCAGCATGGGTGTGAGTGATATGGAATTGAATAAATAAAATAGAATGACTAGGATGAATAGGAGAGAGAATATAGAGTGGGGGTGGGGGTTAGGTTGGACAGTTGACTGTGCAGCATGGGGTGGAGTGATATGGAATGGAATAAATAAAATAGAATGACTAGGATGAATAGGAGAGAGAATATAGAGTGGGGGTGGGGTTTAGGTTGGACAGTTGACTGTGCAGCATGGGGTGGAGTGATATGGAATTGAATAAATAAAATAGAATGACTAGGATGAATAGGAGAGAGAATATAGAGTGGGGGTGGGGGTTAGGTTGGACAGTTGACTGTGCAGCATGGGTGGAGTGATATGGAATTGAATAAATAAAATAGAATGACTAGGATGAATAGGAGAGAGAATATAGAGTGGGGGTGGGGGTTAGGTTGGACAGTTGACTGTGCAGCATGGGGTGGAGTGATATGGAATTGAATAAATAAAATAGAATGACTGGATGAATAGGAGAGAGAATATAGAGTGGGGGTGGGGGTTAGGTTGGACAGTTGACTGTGCAGCATGGGTGGAGTGATATGGAATTGAATAAATAAAATAGAATGACTAGGGATGAATAGGAGAGAGAATATAGAGTGGGGGTGGGGGTTAGGTTGGACAGTTGACTGTGCAGCATGGGGTTGAGTGATATGGAATTGAATAAATAAAATAGAATGACTGGGATGAATAGGAGAGAGAATATAGAGTGGGGGTGGGGGTTAGGTTGGCAGTTGACTGTGCAGCATGGGGTGGAGTGATATGGAATTGAATAAATAAAATAGAATGACTGGGATGAATAGGAGAGAGAATATAGAGTGGGGGTGTGGGTTAGGTTGGACAGTTGACTGTGCAGCATGGGGTGGAGTGATATGGAATTGAATAAATAAAATAGAATGACTAGGATGAATAGGAGAGAGAATATAGAGTGGGGGTGGGGTTAGGTTGGACAGTTGACTGTGCAGCATGGGTGGAGTGATATGGAATTGAATAAATAAAATAAATGACTAGGATGAATAGGAGAGAGAATATAGAGTGGGGGTGGGGGTTAGGTTGGACAGTTGACTGTGCAGCATGGGGTGGAGTGATATGGAATTGAATAAATAAAATAGAATGACTAGGATGAATAGGAGAGAGAATATAGAGTGGCATGGGGGTTAGGTTGGACAGTTGACTGTGAGCATGGGTGGGGTGATATGGAATTGAATAAATAAAATAGAATGACTAGGATGAATAGGAGAGAGAATATAGAGTGGGCGGGGGTTAGGTTGGACAGTTGACTGTGCAGCATTGGGTGGAGTGATATGGAATTGAATAAATAAAATAGAATGACTAGGATGAATAGGAGAGAGAATATTAGAGTGGGGTGGGGGTTAGGTTGGAAAGTTGACTGTGCAGCATGGGGTGGAGTGATATGGAATGAATAAATAAAATAGAATGACTAGGATGAATAGGAGAGAGAATATAGAGTGGGGGCGTGGGTTAGGTTGGACAGTTGACTGTGCAGCATGTGGAGTGATATGGACTTGAATAAATAAAAATAGAATGACTGGGATGAATAGGAGAGAGAATATAGAGTGGGGGTGGGGGTTAGGTTGGACAGTTGACTGTGCAGCATGGGTGGAGTGATATGGAATTGAATAATAAAAATAGAATGACTAGGATGAATAGGAGAGAGAATATAGAGTGGGGGTGGGGGTTAGGTTGGACAGTTGACTGTGCAGCATGGGTGGAGTGATATGGAATTGAATAAATAAAATAGAATGACTAGGATGAATAGGAAAGAGAATATAGAGTGGGGTGGGGTTAGGTTGGACAGTTGACTGTGCAGCATGGGTGGAGTGATATGGAATTGAATAAATAAAATAGAATGACTAGGATGAATAGGAGAGAGAATATAGAGTGGGGTGGGGGTTAGGTTGGACAGTTGACTGTGCAGCATGGGTGGAGTGTATGGAATTGAATAAATAAAATAGAATGACTAGGATGAATAGGAGAGAGAATATAGGGTGTGGGTGGGGGTTAGGTTGGACAGTTGACTGTGCAGCATGGGTGGAGTGATATGGAATTGAATAAATAAAATAGAATGACTAGGATGAATAGGAGAGAGAATATAGAGTGGGGTGGGGGTTAGGTTGGACAGTTGACTGTGCAGCATGGGTGGAGTGATATGGGAATTGAATAAATAAAATAGAATGACTAGGATGAATAGGAGAGAGAATATAGAGTGGGGGTGGGGGTTAGGTTGGACAGTTGACTGTGCAGCATGGGGTGGAGTGATATGGAATTGAATAAATAAAATAGAATGACTGGGATGAATAGGAGAGAGAATATAGAGTGGGTGGGGGTTAGGTTGGAACAGTTGACTGTGCAGCATGGGGTGGAGTGATATGGAATTGAATAAATAAAATAGAATGACTAGGATGAATAGGAGAGAGAATATAGAGTGGGGGTGGGGGTTTAGGTGGACAGTTGACTGTGCAGCATGGGGTGGAGTGATATGGAATTGAATAAATAAAATAGAATGACTAGGATGAATAGGAGAGAGAATATAGAGTGGGGTGGGGGGTTAGGTTGGACAGTTGACTGTGCAGCATGGGGTGGAGTGATATGGAATTGAATAAATAAAATAGAATGACTAGGATGAATAGGAGAGAGAATTAGAGTGGGGGTGGGGGTTAGGTTGGACAGTTGACTGTGCAGCATGGGTGGAGTGATATGGAATTGAATAAATAAAATAGAATGACTAGGATGAATAGGAGAGAGAATATAGAGTGGGGGCATGGGGGTTAGGTTGGACAGTTGACTGTGCAGCATGGGTGGAGTGATATGGAATTGAATAAATAAAATAGAATGACTGGATGAATAGGAGAGAGAATATAGAGTGGGCATGGGGTTAGGTTGGACAGTTGACTGTGCAGCATGGGTGGAGTGATATGGAATTGAATAAATAAAATAGAATGACTAGGGATGAATAGGAGGAGAGAATAAGAGTGGGCATGGGGTTAGTTGGACAGTTACTGTGCAGCATGGGTGGAGTGAATGGAATTGAATAAATAAAATAGAATGACTAGGATGAATAGGAGAGAGAATATAGAGTGGGGGTGGGGGTTTAGGTTGGACAGTTGACTGTGCAGCATGGGTGGAGTGATATGGAATTGAATAAATAAAATAGAATGACTAGGATGAATAGGAGAGAGAATATAGAGTGGGGGTGGGGTGGGGTTGGTTGGCAGTTGACTGTGCAGCATGGGGGAGTGATATGGAATTGAATAAATAAAAAAGAATGACTGGGATGAATAGGAAGAGAGAATATAGAGGGGCATGGGGGTTAGGTTGGACAGTTGACTGTGCAGCATGGGGTGGAGTGATATGGAATTGAATAAATAAAATAGAATGACTAGGATGAATAGGAGAGAGAATATAGAGTGGGGGTGGGGTTAGGTTTGACAGTTGACTGTGCAGCATGGGTGGAGTGATATGGAATTGAATAAATAAAATAGAATGACTGGGATGAATAGGAGAGAGAATATAGAGTGGGGGTGGGGGTTAGGTTGGACAGTTGACTGTGCAGCATGGGTGGAGTGATATGGAATTGAATAAATAAAATAGAATGACTAGGATGAATAGGAGAGAGAATATAGAGTGGGGGTGGGGGTTAGGTTGGACAGTTGACTGTGCAGCATGGGTGGAGTGATATGGAATTGAATAAATAAAATAGAATGACTGGGATGAATAGGAGAGAGAATATAGAGTGGGGTGGGGTTAGGTTGGACAGTTGACTGTGCAGCATGGGTGGAGTGATATGGAATTGAATAAATAAAATAGAATGACTGGGATGAATAGGAGAGAGAATATAGAGTGGGCATGGGGGTTAGGTTTGGACAGTTGACTGTGCAGCATGGGGTGGAGTGATATGGAATTGAAATAATAAAATAGAAGACTAGGATGATAGGAGAGAGAATATAGAGTGGGGTGGGGGTTAGGTTGGACAGTTGACTGTGCAGCATGGGGTGGAGTGATATGGAATTGAATAAATAAAATAGAAATGACTAGGATGAATAGGAGAGAGAATATAGAGTGGGGGTGGGGTTAGGTTGGACAGTTGACTGTGCAGCATGGGGTGGAGTGATATGGAATTGAATAAATAAAAAGAATGACTGGGATGAATAGGAAGAGAATATAGAGTGGGGGTGGGGGTTAGGTTGGACAGTTGACTGTGCAGCATGGGGTGGAGTGATATGGAATTGAATAAATAAAATAGAATGACTAGGATGAATAGGAGAGAGAATATAGAGTGGGGGGTTAGGTTAGGTTGACAGTTGACTGTGCAGCATGGGGTGGAGTGATATGGAATTGAATAAATAAAATAGAATGACTAGGATAATAGGAGAGAGAATATAGAGTGGGGATGGGGGTTAGGTTGACAGTTGACTGTGCAGCATGGGGTGAGTGATATGGAATTGAATAAAAAAAAAATAGAATGACTAGGATGAATAGGAGAGAGAATATAGAGTGGGGTGGGGGTTAGGTTGGACAGTTGACTGTGCAGCATGGGGTGGAGTGATATGGAATTGAATAAATAAAAAAGAATGACTGGGATGAATAGGAGAGAGAATATAGAGTGGGTGGGGGTTAGGTTGGACAGTTGACTGTGCAGCATGGGGTGGAGTGATATGGAATTGAATAAATAAAAAAAGAATGACTGGATGAATAGGAGAGAGAATATAGAGTGGGCATGGGGGTTAGGTTGGACAGTTGACTGTGCAGCATGGGTGGAGTGATATGGAATTGAATAAATAAAATAGAATGACTGGGATGAATAGGAGAGAGAATATAGAGTGGGCATGGGGGTTAGGTTGACAGTTGACTGTGCAGCATGGGTGGAGTGATATGGAATTGAATAAATAAAATAGAATGACTGGATGAATAGGAGAGAGAATAGAGTGGCATGGGGTTAGGTTGGACAGTTGACTGTGCAGCATGGGTGGAGTGATATGGAATTGAATAAATAAAATAGAATGACTGGATGAATAGGAGAGAGAATATAGAGTGGGGGTGGGGGTTAGGTTGGACAGTTTGACTGTGCAGCATGGGTGGAGTGATATGGAATTGAATAATAAATAGAATGACTAGGATGAATAGGAGAGAGAATATAGAGTGGGCATGGGGGTTATTGGACAGTTGACTGTGCAGCATGGGTGGAGTGATATGGATTGAATAAATAAAATAAAATGACTGGATGAATAGGAGAGAGAATATAGAGTGGGGGTGGGGGTTAGGTTGGACAGTTGACTGTGCAGCATGGGGTGGAGTGATATGGAATTGAATAAATAAAATAGAATGACTAGGATGAATAGGGAGAGAGAATATAGAGTGGGCATGGGGGTTAGGTTGGACAGTTGACTGTGCAGCATGGGGTGGAGTGATATGGAATTGAATAAATAAATAGAATGACTGGGATGAATAGGAGAGAATATAGAGTGGGGGTGGGGTTAGGGTTGGACAGTTGACTGTGCAGCATGGGGTGGAGTGATATGGAATTGAATAAATAAAATAGAATGACTAGGATGAATAGGAGAGAGAATATAGAGTGGGGGTGGGGGTTAGGTTGGACAGTTGACTGTGCAGCATGGGGTGGAGTGATATGGAATTGAATAAATAAAATAGAAATGACTAGGATGAATAGGAGAGAGAATATAGAGTGGGGGTGGGGTTAGGTTGGACAGTTGACTGTGCAGCATGGGTGGAGTGATATGGAATTGAATAAATAAAAAAGAATGACTAGGATGAATAGGAGAGAGAATATAGAGTGGGTGGGGGTTAGGTTGGACAGTTGACTGTGCAGCATGGGGTGGAGTGATATGGAATTGAATAAATAAAATAGAATGACTGGGATGAATAGGAGAGAGAATATAGAGTGGGGGTGGGGGTTAGGTTGGACAGTTGACTGTGCAGCATGGGGGAGTGATATGGAATTGAATAAATAAAAACAGAATGACTAGGATGAATAGGAGAGAGAATATAGAGTGGGGGTGGGGTTAGGTTGACAGTTGACTGTGCAGCATGGGGTGGAGTGATATGGAATTGAATAAATAAAATAGAATGACTAGGATGAATAGGAGAGAAATATAGAGTGGGGGTGGGGGTAGGTTGGACAGTTGACTGTGCAGCATGGGGTGGAGTGATATGGAATTGAATAAATAAATAGAATGACTAGGATGAATAGGAGAGAGAATATAGAGTGGGCATGGGGGTTAGGTTGGACAGTTGACTGTGCAGCATGGGTGGAGTGATATGGAATTGAATAAATAAAAAAGAATGACTGGGATGAATAGGAGAGAGAATATAGAGTGGGGCATGGGGGTTAGGTTGGACAGTTGACTGTGCAGCATGGTGGAGTGATATGGAATGAATAAATAAAATAGAATGACTAGGATGAATAGGAGAGAGAATATAGAGTGGGCATGGGGGTTAGGTTGGACAGTTGACTGTGCAGCATGGGGTGGAGTGATATGGAATTGAATAAATAAAATAGAATGACTAGGATGAATAGGAGAGAGAATATAGAGTGGGGCATGGGGGTTTAGGTTGGACAGTTGACTGTGCAGCATGGGTGGTGATATGGAATTGAATAAATAAAATAGAATGACTAGGATGAATAGGAGAGAGAATATAGAGTGGGGGTGGGGGTTAGGTTGAACAGTTGACTGTGCAGCATGGGGTGGAGTGATATGGAATTGAATAAATAAAATAGAATGACTAGGATGAATAGGAGAGAGAATATAGAGTGGAGGTGGGGTTAGGTTGGACAGTTGACTGTGCAGCATGGGGTGGAGTGATATGGAATTGAATAAAAAAAATGAATGAGGATGAATAGGAGAGAGAATATAGAGTGGGTGTGGGTTAGGGTTGGACAGTTGACTGTGCAGCATGGGGTGGAGTGATATGGAATTGAATAAATAAAATAGAATGACTAGGATGAATAGGAGAGAGAATATAGAGTGGGGTGGGGGTTAGGTTGGACAGTTGACTGTGCAGCATGGGTGGAGTGATATGGAATTGAATAAATAAAAATAGAATGACTGGGATGAATAGGAGAGAGAATATAGAGTGGGGGGGGGTTAGGTTGGACAGTTGACTGTGCAGCATGGGTGGAGTGATATGGAATTGAATAAATAAAATAGAATGACTGGGATGAATAGGAGAGAGAATATAGAGTGGGTGGGGTTAGGTTGGACAGTTGACTGTGCAGCATGGGGTGGAGTGATATGGAATTGAATAAATAAAATAGAATGACTAGGATGAATAGGAGAGAGGAATATAGAGTGGGTTGGGGTTAGGTTTGACAGTTGACTGTGCAGCATGGGGTGGAGTGATATGGAATTGAAAATAAAAAAATAGAATGACTAGGATGAATAGGAGAGAGAATATAGAGTGGGCATGGGGTTAGGTTGGACAGTTGACTGTGCAGCATGGGGTGGAGTGATATGGAATTGAATAAATAAAATAGAATGACTAGGATGAATAGGAGAGAGAATATAGAGTGGGGGTGGGGGTTAGGTTGGACAGTTGACTGTGCAGCAGGTGGTGGAGTGATATGGAATTGAATAAATAAAATAGATGACTAGGATGAAAGGAAAGAGAGAATATAGAGTGGGTGGGGTTAGGTTGGACAGTTGACTGTGCAGCATGTGGTGGAGTGATATGGAATTGAATAAATAAAATAGAATGACTAGGATGAATAGGAGAGAGAATATAGAGTGGGGTGGGGGTTAGGTTGGACAGTTGACTGTGCAGCATGGGGTGGAGTGATATGGAATTGAATAAATAAAATAGAATGACTGGGATGAATAGGAGAGAGAATATAGAGTGGGGCATGGGGTTAGGTTGGACAGTTGACTGTGCAGCATGGGTGGAGTGATATGGAATTGAATAAATAAAATAGAATGACTAGGATGAATAGGAGAGAGAATATAGAGTGGGGGTGGGGGTTAGGTTGGACAGTTGACTGTGCAGCATGGGGTGGAGTGATATGGAATTGAATAAATAAAATAGAATGACTGGATGAATAGGAGAGAGAATAGATGTGGGGTGGGGTTAGGTTGGACAGTTGACTGTGCAGCATGGGTGGAGTGATATGGAATTGAATAAATAAAATAGAATGACTAGGATGAATAGGAGAGAGAATATAGAGTGGGCATGGGGGTTAGGTTGGACAGTTGACTGTGCAGCATGGGGTGGAGTGATATGGAATTGAATAAATAAATAGAATGACTAGGATGAATAGGAGAGAGAATATAGAGTGGGGTGGGGGTTAGGTTGGACAGTTGACTGTGCAGCAGGGGTGGAGTGATATGGAATTGAATAAATAAAATAGAATGACTAGGATGAATAAGAAGAGAGAATATAGAGTGGGGGTGGGGGTTAGGTTGGACAGTTGACTGTGCAGCAGGGGTGGAGTGATATGAATTGAATAAATAAAATAGAATGACTAGGATGAAATAGGAGAGAGATATAGAGTGGGGGTGGGGGTTAGGTTGGACAGTTGACTGTGCAGCATGGGTGGAGTGGATATGGAATGAATAAATAAAATAGAATGACTGGATGAATAGGAGAGAGAAATAGAGTGGGGTGGGGGTTAGGTTGGACAGTTGACTGTGCAGCATGGGTGGAGTGATATGGAATTGAATAAATAAAATAGAATGACTGGGATGAATAGGAGAGAGAAATATAGAGTGGGTGGGGTTAGGTTGGACAGTTGACTGTGCAGCATGGGGTGGAGTGATATGGAATTGAATAAATAAAATAGAATGACTAGGATGAATAGGAGAGAGATATAGAGTGGGGGTGGGGGTTAGGTTGGACAGTTGACTGTGCAGCATGGGTGGAGTGATATGGAATTGAATAAATAAAAAAGAATGACTAGGATGAATAGGAGAGAGAATATAGAGTGGGGTGGGGGTTAGGTTGACAGTTGACTGTGCAGCATGGGGTGGAGTGATATGGAATTGAATAAATAAAATAGAATGACTGGGATGAATAGGAGAGAGAATATAGAGTGGGGGTGGGTTAGGTTGGACAGTTGACTGTGCAGCATGGGGTGGAGTGATATGGAATTGAATAAATAAAATAGAATGACTAGGATGAATAGGAGAGAGAAATAGAAGTGGGGGTGGGGGTTAGGTTGGACAGTTGACTGTGCAGCATGGGGTGGAGTGATATGGAATTGAATAAATAAAATAGAATGACTAGGATGAATAGGAGAGAGAATATAGAGTGGGGGTGGGGGTTAGGTTGGACAGTTGACTGTGCGCATGGGGTGGAGTGATATGGAATTGAATAAATAAAATAGAATGACTAGGATGAATAGGAGAGAGAATATAGAGTGGGGGTGGGTTAGGTTGGACAGTTGACTGTGCAGCATGGGGTGGGTGATATGGAATTGAATAAATAAAATAGAATGACTAGGATGAATAGGAGAGAGAATATAGAGTGGGGGTGGGGGGTTAGGTTGGACAGTTGACTGTGCAGCATGGGTTGAGTGATATGGAATTGAATAAATAAAATAGAATGACTAGGATGAATAGGAGAGGAATATAGAGTGGGTGGGGGTTAGGTTGGACAGTTGACTGTGCAGCATGGGGTGGAGTGATATGGAATTGAATAAATAAAATAGAATGACTGGGATGAATAGGAGAGAGAATATAGAGTGGGGGGGGGTTAGGTTGGACAGTTGACTGTGCAGCATGGGTGGAGTGATATGGAATTGAATAAATAAAATAGAATGACTAGGATGAATAGGAGAGAGAATATAGAGTGGGCATGGGGGTTAGGTTGGACAGTTGACTGTGCAGCATGGGGTGGAGTGATATGGAATTGAATAAATAAAATAGAATGACTAGGATGAATAGGAGAGAGAATATAGAGTGGGCATGGGGGTTAGGTTGGACAGTTGACTGTGCAGCATGGGTGGAGTGATATGGAATTGAATAAATAAAATAGAATGACTAGGATGAATAGGAGAGAGAATATAGAGTGGGCATGGGGGTTAGGTTGGACAGTTGACTGTGCAGCATGGGTGGAGTGATATGGAATTGAATAAATAAAATAGAATGACTAGGATGAATAGGAGAGAGAATATAGAGTGGGGGTGGGGTTAGGTTGGACAGTTGACTGTGCAGCATGGGTGGAGTGATATGGAATTGAATAAATAAAATAGAATGACTAGGATGAATAGGAGAGAGAATATAGAGTGGGGGTGGGGTTAGGTTGACAGTTGACTGTGCAGCATGGGTGGAGTGATATGGAATTGAATAAAATAATAGAATGACTAGGATGAATAGGAGAGAGAATATAGAGTGGGGTGGGGTTAGGTTGGACAGTTGACTGTGCAGCATGGGGGAGTGATATGGAATTGAATAAATAAAATAGAATGACTAGGATGAATAGGAGAGAGAATATAGAGTGGGCATGGGGGTTAGGTTGGACAGTTGACTGTGCAGCATGGGTGGAGTGATATGAATTGAATAAATAAAATAGAATGACTAGGATGAATAGGAGAGAGAATATAGAGTGGGGGTGGGGTTAGGTTGGACAGTTGACTGTGCAGCATGGGGTGGAGTGATATGGAATTGAATAAATAAATAGAATGACTAGGATGAATAGGAGAGAGAATATAGAGTGGGGGTGGTTAGGTTGGACAGTTGACTGTGCAGCATGGGGTGGAGTGATATGGAATTGAATAAATAAAATAGAGTGACTGGATGAATAGTAGAGACACTATATGCATATTTCCTTAATGACAGCTGCACACAAGCTATTGGGACTTAGTCACAGAATCAAATTAAGAACAGTTAGAAAGTCCGTGTTCAGTTTTATTTTCTTCTCAAAACACAGGGAGGTGGTTGTTGTAGAGAGTGGTCTTTGAGTGAGTGAGTGTATCCGCTGGGAGAAAAAAGTGGTGAACGTCGAGATGTGACTGTTGTTCCACTGTATATCAGGTCTGTCTATCTGATTAAGACCAGGTACACCAGAACACCGTTCATGGATTAATATTAATAACTCGTTCACGTTTGAAGCAATCAAAAACTGTATGCCATTACACGAAGCTATGTTGTGGGATATTTTGGTAAATTGTTTGGTGATTTGGGGTATATTTAGGAAAAATTTCTCAAAGGATTAGTTACATTAGGGAAATAAGGAATATTGAAGATTTAATGAAGGTTTAAAACTGGAGTGAAGTTAGAAATTGATAGACAGTCACCAACAGTTCCCCAGCAACCTGCAGTGCCCTTATTGGGGTTCAACTGTCTGCTGGTGTTTCAAAAATTTTTAACGCCATTTCCATCCCTTCTTCATTCCTTAAAATTTCACTCAAGTGTCATGTGTACCCCACCTTAACACATGACCTTTGTTGTATTGCACGCTAGTCTTTGAAGGTCTACTTAATTCAATTATTTTAGGTTCTTTATCACACCATCTGCGACAGGGATGAGCTGTTTCAAAAATAAAGCTCAAGTTTAGCTTCTATCTCCGTCACTTCCAACATGCCATGAGCACGTTCAAGCAAGCAAAGAGATTAGACGAGCACTTTAATTACTAGTTTCTCACCCGCGACAATTATCCGCGACCCGTGACATTTACCCGCGACCCGCGACAATTTTATCCGCGACCCGCGACAATTTACCCGCGACACGCGACCGCGAAATTAGATTGTCCTGTGGAATGTGACCTGTACTTAAAACCCGTCTGTACACAGCCACTAAAAGAGGGATCATTAAGGAACAAAGATGTCACTGAGTTTTAAATAACTTTTCATTTACTGCCATCTTTCCTTTACGGAAAGCTGCTTAGTATCTGAATACACATAGAAACATAACATTTTTATAGCTGAGCACGTCTATCATTGCTACTCTTTATGCTTTAAACAAGCACACAAACTATTTACAGACTCGAACCTGTCCATAAGTGCAGTTTTACTGAGCGGTGATTATTCAGTGCTGGAATAAAAAGAATATAAAATCGTCTCTTGTTTGTGACTCTTTTTTAGCGCCATTGTCTAGGGAAATCCTTGACCTTTATTGAGAAACAAAAACTATCACTCATCTGAAACTCGTGTATATTGACAAGAAACATTATGTTAAATTTTACTGCTGCAAATTACTTTTCTGTACCAATGACAAGACGTTCCTGTGTTTGGCTGATCGAGAACCT
>JAEMWC010001530.1:0-30000 GCA_016490735.1 Pachyseris speciosa
TGTTCGTCACGCAAAAGAGCTGTGTTGGTTAATTTCACTTCCGGTATTGGCCATGACTAGAATTCCGGTATTGCACCATCACTAACTCGGTCAATTATTTGTTTATCTTCAAAACGGGTCAAAAGGAACGCTCAAATAACTTCATTTCCTATAATTCTGGCTAAACATTTTTTTTGAAAGGATTTCGCCATTCCGACTCTGACCCTGTATTTTTATGGCACCAAAATCTACAAGTTCAGTTTAGAACATTTACGGCCTTCCCAATAGCTTTAGTTAAGTCATCGGTGTTGTGAAATACTGCTCAAAATAAACGCTTTCAAATCAATTCCTTTCCTACTGGATGTACATTGGAGTAATTCAATTCTGACAAAACATTTATTTCCTCTGTAACCTGAGCATTGAAAGGCTTTTAAAGAGACGATGCGTGACCGACCTAATGACTTTATTTACTACAAAATTCTCTAGTAACCGCAAGAGATGTCTCATCAGCACAATCGGATAACGGACCGAGGCAGGATCTGAAGGTCGCGAGTGCAAGTCCGGGCACCGCTAGGGGAAACTTATTTCTTTACTTATGTCATTGTTCCTTCCTCTGGGCGAGAGGGGCACGGTCCTCTCGACGGACACCACGGCGAAAAATAACCACAAAAAAAAAAAAAACAAGAAATTCTGCGAGAATTAGAAGCGGCCTTTTTTTTACCATCCGAGCCGGATTAATGCACAGGATAAGTTCAAGTTGATCGTAATTCAATTTTTGTCACCTTTCAGTGGCATGACAGTCAATTCGTCACTCCGAATGATAAACGATTTAAAATTCGGTTATATGTTTAGAGAAGGTTTTGGTGGCCTAGTGGGTTAGTGTGCTCTTTTCGCATTGTAATGGCAGCTTAGGCTCGGTGGTTGAAGCTTCTACAAAGTGAATATTTTTTTCCTTGATCTCTCTTTTTTTCTATTCCTTTTCACTTGTTTTCTTTTTTCTTTTGTCAACGCTTAAGCTGTAACCCTATTTTGCAATTTAACACGGAAAAGTACTCAACCGATTCTATGGGTATTCGCTACGGGAGAAACCAAGGCCAGCTGAAGCTTGACAAAACACTGGCACTTCGACTTGTTTGACAATTTCAAAGAAAGCGAACAATTTGGTATAAATCTGCGTCTTCGATCCGTTGACCAGTTTCTCGACGATAACCGATATCTCAATACTGCTAAGGTATGTTCAAACAACACCACGCAAAAGAGCTGTTGGTTGATTTCACTTCCGGTAGTACTTCCGGTATTGCACCATCACTAACTCGGTCAATATTTGTTTATCTTCAAAACCGGGTCAAAAGGAACGCTCAAATAACTTCATTTCCTATAATTCTGACTAAACATTTCTTTTTGAAAGGATTTCGCCATTTCCGACTCTGACCCCTGTATTTTATGGCCACCAAAATCTACAAGTTCAGTTGAAAAACATTTACGGTCTTCCGAATAGCTTTAGTTAAGTCATCGGTGTTGTGAAATACTGCTCAAAATAAACGCTTTCAAATAAATTCCTTTGCTATTGGATGTACATTGGAGTAATTCAATTCCGACTTCTGTAACCTCTGGACATTGAAACGGATTTTAAAGAGACGATGCGTGACCGACCTAATGACTGTATTTACTACAAAATTCTCTAGTAATCGGAAGAGATGTCTGATTAGCGCAATCGGATAAGGGACCGAGATTGGGATCTGATGGTCGCGAGTTCAAGTCCGGGCACCGTTAGTTGGTTTCTTTTATTTATGTCATTGTTTCTTCCTCTGGCCGAGAGGGGCACGGGTCTCTCGACGGACACCACGACGAAAAATAACCACAACAAGAAATTCTGCGAGAATTAGAAGCGGCCTTTTTGACCATCCGAGCCGGATTAATGCACAGGATAAGTTCAAGTTGATCGTAATTCAATTTTTGTCACCTTTCAGTTGGCATGACAGTCAATTCGTCATTCTGAATGATAAAGAATTTAAAATTCGAAACTGCGTTAAGAGAAGGTTTTAATGGCCTAGTGGGTTAATGTGCTCGTTGCATTTTCTTTTATCTTTTTTTTTCCATTCCTTTTCACTTGTTTTTCTTTTTTCTTTTGTCAACGCTTAAGCTGTAAACCTATTTTGCAATTTAACACGGAAAGTACTCAGCCGATTCTATGGATATTCGCTACGCGCGAAACCAAGGCCAGCTGAAGCTTAACAAAACACTGGCACTTCGATTTGTTTGACAATTTTAAAGAAAGCGAACAATTTGCTATAAATCTGAGTCTTCGATCCGTTGACCGGTTTCTCGACGATAACTGATAACTCAATACCACTAAGGTACGTTCAAACAACGCCACGCAAAAGAGCTGTGTTGGTTGATTTCACTTCCGGTATTGCACCATCACTAACTCGGTCAATATTTGTTTATCTTCAAAACCGGGTCACGAACAATCTCGTTACATGTAAAGTAAATCAGTGAAAGTTATGGACTTTCTTTAAGATTTCATAGGCCTTATAAATTATTTTAAACGTTGTTACAATTTATCATTCCGGAAAAGAAACACAAATGCCCAAAAAAGATTTTTTTTAAAACTAATGAATTGTGAGACGAAAATAACCATAGACAGGACACAGTTTCAAACTATAATATCTGTCCAATCAGAAGTGCCCGTTCCCACGACTGAAACAGACAAGAAACATAACTTACACGCAATATCGGGAAAGCAAGCGTTATGCTACTCTGGGTGCCTTTTAGTCAATTAAAAGTTTATACTCTTTACATTATTACGCAAAGTTTAGATACAACGACGCGAGCATCGAGAAAATAATTATAATCACGCAAAATAAAACCTGTACACCCTTCTGACCTTTATTCCATACCCAATCATCTGTTGTTCTGAAATACTGTTCAAAACAAACGCTTTCAAATAAATATCCTTTGTTATGGGATGTACACTGGGGTAATTCAATTCTGAGAAAACATTTCTTTTCTCTGTAACCGTTGGGCATTGAAACGGATTTTAAAGAGACGATGCGTGACCGACCTAATGACTCTATTTACTACAAAATTCCTTGCTCGCCGCAACAGATGTCTCATTAGCGCAATCGGATAAGGGGCCGAGGGAAGAATTTGATGGTCGCGAGTTCTAAAACCGGATCCGGTATAATTACATTATTTCTTTACTTATGTCATTGTTTCTTCCTCTGGCCGAGAGGGGCACGGGCCTCTCGACGGACACCACGACAAAAAAAACTACAAAAAAAAAAAAAACAAGAAATTCTGCGAGAATTAGAAGCGGCCTTTTTGACCATTCGAGGCGGATTAATGCACAGGATGCGGTTGAAGTCGATCGTACATTAATTCATTTTTTGTTGAAGGCGCCTTTCAGTTAGCGTGACAGACGATTCAGGCAGACTCCAACACTTGTGACAGCTTGTCAAACTGTGTCAAAACACCAAATGACTAATCCTCGGATTTGTTTCACACAAAGTGAAGAATTTGGTATAAAGCGGCTTCTTAGATCCGTCGACCACTTTTTCGACGATAACCGATATCTCCACCACTGCAAAGCTAAGCTAGCTTTAACTACAAACAACGTCACGCAATCAAAACAACTGCCTTGTTGATTTCATTCAGTATTGCACCATCATCGCAGTAACTCGTGCCTAGGCTACTACTCGGTCAACAGGATTCAGCGATTCGTGATATCTCCTACCCCTAAATAAAATTTTTTGTTCAAGAATACGGAATTCGAATACTGCATGGTTTGAACTTTCCATAGGTAGGAAAATTATTATATCAAAAGATTTTGTTTAAAACAACGGCATTGTGTTTTCGAAACTATAAATATCTGTCCAATCAGAAGTGCCCGTTCCCACGAGTGAAACAGGCAAAACATAACTTGCACGCAATATCGGGAAAGCAAGCGTAATGCTCCTCTCGGTGAATTTTAGTCAATTAAAGTTTATACTCTTTGCATTATTACGCGAAGTTTAGATTCAACGACGCGAGCATCGAGAAATTAATTATAATCACTCAAAATATAACCTGTACAGCCTTGTTACCCTTATTCCATAGCCTCCTTGCTGAAGTTTAGCCGTCATTTTTAACTCCATTTCGTTGAATTTTTTGCTACGAGTATTTTTTACATAATAAAATAATTGATGGCAGGGAAGCTCTGAACGAAACCTCACCACGCGAAGGCCAGAAATCTTTTTGTTTGTCTACCTGTAATAAATTGCCTTTTAGTCAATTAAAGTTTACACTCTATACGCGAAGTTTAGATACAACGATGCGAGCATCGAGAAAATAATCATGATCACTCAAAATATAACCTGTAAAGCCTTCTTACCTTTATTCAATAGCCGCCTTGTGCTTTCTAGCCGTTTTGAACACCATTTCGTCGATTTTGTTTCCTACGAGTACTGTACATTACAAAATAACTGAAGGCAGGTGGGCTCCGAACCAACCCTCACCACGCGAAGGCCAATAAATTCCAAACAAATCGACCTATCTCCCTCAAATTGCCACCAGAGAGACCGAAGATTATATGCCTACCTGTCCGATGCGCGCCAGTTTTCCAAATTCGGTTGCATGCGCTGTAGAAGCGTTCCGTTGTTTGCCCGGTAACCCAACGGGCGTACTACGCGTTCAAAAACTGAGAGATCAATCTGACTGCCGGAACTTTAGCCTACGAGGCAAAGCCACAAAATTTTTAAAGTGTCGAGAATATGGCATTTCATACTATGCCCAAGCTCGCAAAAATGGTCAGCCAAGAAGCTACCTTTCTTTTCATAATCGCTTGACAATTCTCAACGAAAATCCTCTGGCCGAGAGAGGCACGGGCCTCTCGACGGACACCACGACAAAAAAAACTACAAAAAAAAAAACAAGAAATTCTGAAAGAATTCGTAAGCGGCCTTTTTGACCATTCGAGGCGGATTAATGCACAGGATGCGGTTGAAGTCGATCGTACATTAATTCATTTTTTGTTGAAGGCGCCTTTCAGTTAGCGTGACAGACGATTCAGACAGACTCCAACACTTGTGACAGCTTGTCAAACTGTGTCAAAACCCCAAATGACTAATCCTCGGATTTGTTTCACACAAAGTGAAGAATTTGGTATAAAGCGGCTTCTTAGATCCGTCGACCACTTTTGCGACGATAACCGATATCTCCACCACTGCAAAGCTAAGCTAGCTTTAACTACAAACAACGTCACGCAATCAAAACAACTGCCTTGTTGATTTCATTCAGTATTGCACCATCATCGCAGTAACTCGTGCCTAGGCTACTACTCGGTCAATAGGATTCAAAGGCTTTTGCGATTCGTGACTCCTACCCCTAAATAAAATTTTTTGTTCAAGAATACGGAATTCGAATACTGCATGGTTTGAACTTTCCATAGGTAGGAAAATTATTATCAAGCGATAAATACAAGGCGACTTACAATTGTTCATGCATTCCACAAAATTTAATGTGTTTACTTGCATAAACTTAACTCCGCGTGAGCAATTTTTAGTTTTCCATTTTGTTAGAATAAAAAACGTTCTAATATTTGTAAACTACATTGTTTCTTGTTTCTTTTGGTGTAAAACTAGACTCATAAGGTGATATTATACAGAAGGAAAGTTATTCAAAAGATTGCATACTTTTCTACCGGAAGCGAGTTAGGCAGTTTCCGGTTTCTCAAACTTAGCAGTAACCTACGCAAATGGTGGTTTTATTTTCCTTTTAAAAGAATAATAGTTTCGGAATTTGAATAGGATATGTTTCTAGCTTCCCGGAGAGACAAAAATTATTACACAACGCCGGGTAAAAGGCTAGTTACAAACGTCTTACTTTTACAAATGAATAGAGGGGATTAGTTTCTAAAGAAACTGTGGTGCTGCGTCGGTGGGGAAGTGAGACACGAAAATTTGGTTTATCAACGGAGTTGATAATGTAAATTGACCACCGTACAGGGATTCGATTAGCTGACGTTTCGAGCGTTAGCCCTTCGTCGGAGCGAATCGAGGAATTGTGGGTTGTGTATGGTTTATATACAGAAAATGGAGCTACGCTATTGGTGGTAACATGGTAACGTGAAAAACAGGAATAAATTAATTGAATGAAAAGCGCTCGTTGATACCGTGGGGATTAAGAGTGCCAATTTGAAAGATCAGTTTTTGCTCGAGATTTTTACGGCTTTCCGTGGTACCTTGATGTAGGGAAAGGCCGGAGATTGACATGTGTTGTTCGGAATGGTTAGGGAGATTAAAATGCCGAGCGACAGGTTTGGATGCGTCTTTGTCATCTTTCTCAACATCACGAAGATGTTCTCGGAATCGGTCACCTAGTCGTCTTCCTGTTTCGCCGATGTATAACTTTTTGCATAATGTGCAGGTTATGCAATAGATAACATTTGCGGAGGTACACGTGAAACGATCAGTGATCTTAACAGATCGCTTAGGGCCCGATATTTTAATTTTGTCAAAGTTGTCAGTTGCGTGAAAACGCGTCTCTCTCGTTATCAGTTCAATAGTTCACAATGATTTTTATGTCTTTACAAACGCGAGAAATTGTACCAGTGCAAGTCGCTGTGAATATTTTTAAATGAGTTATTTGTGGTTTACCGCAAACAAAAATATTTCAAGATTTTCTTCTTAGTTACTGCAAACTGCTTTCCAAATTCAAATAGCCCGTATTTTTGGCTTTCCAAAGACATAAAAATCATTGTGAACTATTGAACTGATAACGAGAGAGACGCGTTTTCACGCAACTGACAACTTTGACAAAATTAATTTATGCTCAAGTAAACACAAACAGCTCAAAGCGTACAGCTGTGTGTGGAATCGGGTTCAGTAAAAATTTCTACGTACGCGTATTTCAGAGAAATAAAAGCAAATCTTTCTTCAATATGAAATCTTTTCGTTTGCCTACCTCAGTGTAATAAATTGCCTTTTGGCCAATTAAAGTATATATTCTTTGCATTATTACGCACAGTTTAGATACAAAGACGCGAGCATCGAGAAAATAATCATAATCACGCAAAATATAACCTGTAAAGCCTTTTTTTACCTTTATTCCATACCCGCCTTGTGCCTTCCAGCCCTTTCAAACGCCATTTTGTCGAATTTTTTTCCTATGAGTACTGTACATTATAAAGTAACTGAAGGCAGAGGAGCTCTGAACGAACCCTCGCCATGCGAAGGCCAATAAATTCCAAACAAATCGACCTATCTCCTCTAATTGTCACCAGAGATACGGAAGATTATATACCAACCCGTCCGATGTTCTTACTTACTCAGAAGGAAAGTTTTTCAAGAGATTACATACTTTTCTACAGGAAGCGACGTAACGCAGTTTCCGGTTTCTTAAACTTAGCAGTAACCGTACGCAAATGGCAGTTTTATTTTCTTTTTAAAAGAATAACAGGGAAACGGCATGCAATGAACACAAAAGGGAAGCACATGTATTACAAATATGAAGTTTCGACCACTTGAGTTGTCGAAGCCGATTAAATTATGTTTAAAATCTCGAACAATCTCGTTACATGTAAAGTAAATTCATTGAAAGTTATGGACTTTCTTCAAAGTTTCATAGGCCTTATGAATTATTTTAAACGTTGTTACAATTTATCATTCTGGAAAAGAAACACAAATATCAAAAGATTTTGTTTAAAACAAGGGCATTGTGTTTCGAAACTATAAATATCTGTCCAATCAGAAGTGCCCGTTCCCACGAGTGAAACAGGCAAAACATAACTTGCACGCAATATCGGGAAAGCAAGCGTAATGCTCCTCTCGGTGAATTTTAGTCAATTAAAGTTTATACTCTTTGTATTATTACGCGAAGTTTAGATTCAACGACGCGAGCATCGAGAAATAAATTATAATCACTCAAAATATAACCTGTACAGCCTTGTTACCCTTATTCCATAGCCTCCTTGCTGAAGTTTAGCCGTCATTTTTAACTCCATTTCGTTGAATTTTTTCCTACGAGTACTTTACATTATAAAATAACTGAAGGCAGGGAAGCTCTGAACGAAACCTCACCACGCGAAGGCTAGAAATCTTTTTGTTTGTCTACCTGTAATAAATTGCCTTTTAGTCAATTAAAGTTTACACTCTATATTATTACGCGAAGTTTAGATACAACGATGCGAGCATCGAGAAAATAATCATGATCACTCAAAATATAACCTGTAAAGCCTTCTTACCTTTATTCAATAGCCGCCTTGTGCCTTCTAGCCGTTTTGAACGCCATTTCGTCGATTTTGTTTCCTACGAGTACTGTACATTACAAAATAACTGAAGGCAGGGGGGCTCCGAACCAACCCTCACCACGCGAAGGCCAATAAATTCCAAACAAATCGACCTATCTCCCTCAAATTGCCACCAGAGAGACCGCAGATTATATGCCTACCCGTCCGATGCACGCCAGTTTCCAAATTCGGTTGCATGCGCTGTAGAAGCGTTCCGTTGTTTGCCCGGTAACCCAACGGGCGTACTACGCGTTCAAAAACTGAGAGATCAATCAGACTGCCGGAACTTTAGCCTACGAGGCAAAGCCACAAAATTTTTAAAGTGTCGAGAATATGGCATTTCATACTATGCCCAAGCTCGCAAAAATGGTCAGCCACAAAGCTACCTTTCTTTTCATAATCGCTTGACAATTCTCAACAAAAATCCTCTGGCCGAGAGGGGCACGGGCCTCTCGACGGACACCACGACAAAAAAAACTACAAAAAAAAAAAAAAAAAAAAAAAAAAAAAAGGGTATTACTAGAAGCGGCTCGTCGCTAAGCGACGGCCGCTTAACAAGAAATTCTGCGAGAATTAGAAGCGGCCTTTTTGACCATCCGAGCCGGATTAATGCACAGGATGAGTTCAAGTTGATCGTAATTCAATTTTTGTCACCTTTCAGTTGGTATGACAGTCAATTCGTCACTCTGAATAATAAATAATTTAAAATTCGATCTTGCGTTTAGAGAAGGCTATGGTGGCCTAGTGGGTTAGGGTGCTCTTTTCCTACTGTAATGGCAGCTTAGGGTCGGTGGTTCAAGTCTGAATATTGTTTTCCTTGATCTTTTTTTTTTTCTATTCCTTTTCACTTGTTTTTCTTTTGTCAACGCTTAAGCTGTAAACCTATTTTGCAATTTAACACGGAAAAGTACTCAGCCGATTCTATGGATATTCGCTACGCGAGAAACCAAGGCCAGCTGAAGCTTGACAAAACACTGGCACTTCGATTTGTTTGACAATTTCAATGAAAGCGAACTATTTGGTATAAATCTGAGTCTTCGATCCGTTGACCGGTTTCTCGACGATAACTGATATCTCAATACCACAAAGGTATGTTCAAACAACGCCACGCAAAAGAGCTGTGTTAGTTGATTTCACTTCCGGTATTGCACCATCACTAACTCGGTCAATATTTGTTTATCTTCAAAACCGGGTCACGAACAATCTCGTTACATGTAAAGTAAATTCAGTGAAAGTTATGGACTTTCTTTAAGATTTCATAGGCCTTATAAATTATTTTAAACGTTGTTACAATTTATCATTCCGGAAAAGAAACACAAATGCCCAAAGATTTTGTTTAAAACAAATGCATTGTGAAACGAAAATAACCATAGACAGGACACACTTTCAAAACTATAATATCTGTCCAATCAGAAGTGCCCGTTCCCACCAGTGAAACAGACAAGAAACATAACTTACACGCAATATCGGGAAAGCAAGCGTTATGCTACTCTGGGTGCCTTTTAGGCAATTAAAAGTTTATACTCTTTACATTATTACGCAAAGTTTAGATACAACGACGCGAGCATCGAGAAAATAATTATAATCACGCAAAATAAAACCTGTACACCCTTCTTACCTTTATTCCATACCCAATCATCTGTTGTTCTGAAATACTGCTCAAAACAAACGCTCTCAAATAAATATCCTTCGTTATGGGATGTACACTGGAGTAATTCAATTCTGAGAAAACATTTCTTTTCTCTGTAACCGTTGGGCATTGAAACGGATTTTAAAGGGACGATGCGTGACCGACCTAGTGACTTTATTTACTACAAAATTCCTCGGTCGCCGCAACAGATGTCTCATTAGCGCAGTTGGATAAGGGGCCGAGTTAAGAATTTGATGGTCGCGAGTTCTAGTACCGGGTCCGGTATAATTAAATTATTTCTTTACTTATATCATTGTTTCTTCCTCTGGCCGAGAGGGGCACGGGCCTCTCGACGGACACCACGACAAAAAAAAACTACAAAAAAAAAAAAAAAAAAAAAAAAAAGGGTATTACTAGAAGCGGCTCGTCGCTAAGCGACGGCCGCTTAAAAAAAAAAAAAAAAAAAAAAGGGTATTACTAGAAGCGGCTCGTCGCTAAGCGACGGCCGCTTAAAAAAAAAATGGGTATTACTAGAAGTAGCTCGTCGTTAAGCGACGGCCGCTAAACAAGAAATTCTGCGAGAATTTAAAAGCGGCCTTTTTGACCATCCGAACCGGATTAATGCACAGGATAAGTTCAAGTTGATCGTAATTCAATTGTTGTCACCTTTCAGTTGGCATGACAGACAATTCGTGACTCCGAATGATAAAGAATTTGAAATTCCATAGTGAAATTTGAGACGGTTTTGGGAGCCAAGTGGATTAAAACGCGCCCTGCGTTCTGCGATGGTGGCGAAGGGTTGGTGGTTCGAGCCCTAACAGGGTTAATTTTTTCTTTGATTTTTTTTCTATTCCTTTTCACTTCTTTTTCTTTTTTCTTTTGTCAACGCTTAAGCTGCAAACCTATTTTGCAATTTAACACGGAAAAGTAGTGAACCGATTCTATGGATATTCGCTACGCGAGAAACCAAGGCCAGTGGAAGCTTGACAAAACACTGGCACTTCGATTTGTTTAACATTTTCAAAGAAAGCGAACAATTTGGTATAAATCTTCGTCCGTTGACCAGTTTCTCGACGATAACCGATATCTCCAATACTAAGCTGTGTTCAAACAACGCCACGCAAAAGAGCTGTGTTGGTTGATTTCACTTCCGGTATTGCACCATCACTAACTCCGTCAATTATTTGGTTATCTTCAAAACCGGGTCAAAAGGAACGCTCAAATAAATTTATTTCCTGTAATTCTGACTAAACATTTCTTTTTGAAAGGATTTCGCCGTTTCCGACTCTGACCCCTGTACTTTATGGCCACCAAAATCTACAAGGTCAGTTTAAAAACATTTACGGTCTTCCCAATAGCTTTAGTTAAGTCATCGGTGTTGTGAAATACTGCTCAAAATAAACGCTTTCAAATAAATTCCTTTCCTACTGGATGTACATTGGAGTAATTCAATTCTGAGAAAACATTTATTTCCTCTGTAACCCTTGAGCATTGAAATGCTTTTAAAGAGACGATGCGTGACCGACCGAATGACTTTATTTACTACAAAATTCTCAAGGAACCGCAACAGATGTCTCATCAGCGCAATCGGATAAGGGACCGAGATTGGGATCTGATGGTCGCGAGTTCAAGTCCGGGCACCTTTAGTAGAAACTTGTTGCTTTACTTATGTCATTGTTTCTTCCTCTGGCCGAGAGGGGCACGGGCCTCTCGACGGACACCAGGACGAAAAATAACCACCAAAAAAAAGGGTATGACTAGAAGCGGCTCGTCGCTAAGCGACGGCCGCTTAAAAAAAAGGGTATTAGTAGAAGCGGCTCGTCGCTAAGCGACGGCCGCTTAAAAAGGGTTTCTTCAAAATGTCAGGCAATATCATTTCCATAATGTGACAAGGAATAAAAACGAAAGAAAGTATAAATATTAAGGAATTTAGGCTAAAAACAGGAATATATCTGTCTGCCATTAGATGTGATGTTTCCATGGGAAGGGCCTTAATCCAAAATTGACACCCAAAAAATAAGCCTTATTATATCAGTACCCATACTGGTAAATCTCTACAGGGAAAACTGTAACTGTAACTCGCGCTCTATAGGGACGGTATTCGTAACTACTCTAGGGAGCCACCTTAATAGTTATTTATTTATTTATTTTATTTAGAATAGAACTTAAATAGAATCATCCTCAACTAATACACCTGAGTTAGTGGCGAGGAGACCTCAGGAAACCACAAGGCTTATAGGAGAGGTCACCTCGAAGGATAATATAAAAGTATAATTTGGTGTTGTGTGAGTGCGGCATGACAGATTCAGGGTTGTGAAATAAAAATTCTAGCATTTTTTTTTTGTTAAAGATAAGAAAACTTGCGCAAGAGGTTATTGAAGTAGGAAGAGAATTCCAAATTATAGGACCTTGAAAGAGAATTGTAAATTGCTTAATGTTTGTACGACAGAAATGAGGGCGGTAACCCGTTCTGGTGCCATAATTAGAGTGATTTAGCAATGGCAACGGGGACTTCTTGACAACGGCGCGCGCAGATCAAAAAACCGACTTGACCAATGGCAGAGCAGCAAATTGAGCACCGGAAGTCGTGTTCAGTCCTTTCCGCGCTCTCTCGCGTCCTCAAATGACGTTCCCGTTCTGTTGCTAAATTACGTTATGAATCTGACTACTTGTCTCAAACAAGTTGAGGAACGTTGGAGGCAACAATTGATTGTGATAATAAAACATAAACTTGGCTATTTGAAACGTGTTCACTTGAAAAATATCGGATACCCAATTTAGCAAACAATGAAACTGAATGTGCTCGATAATCGGAATTGGTGATGGCTCGCACAACACGCTTTTGCAGTATGAAAATCCTATTTAAGTTGGACACATACGTGGACGACGAAGTAGAGTTACAATAGGTGATATAGGGATAAATTATTAAAAGACAATTCTTCTTCGGGGTCGTACATTGCTTCCAAGAACTTAAGGCCCTGGCAAACGAGGACACATTCTTGCGGACACAAATGTTTCCCTCTTTGTCCGCGCGCGCAACATTTGTTGCGGACACAAAATTTGTGTCATCAACAAATGTTTCCCAGTTTGCGCAGTATGGAAACACAACATTTGCGTTGTGTCCTGCTCGTTTGCTCACCCAAGAAACATGAGCAACAATGTGTTCCCAACAATGTGTCCTCGTTTGCCAGGGACTTTCATTGTAGATAACCTCGCCGACTGACAAATAAGCATGTTATTGACCTGTCCCTCGGGGGTATGTGATATATTCACCCGGCACCGCCCCTCAGGCGCACCCTCTCGCTCCAGGTAAATAACCCTTACTTATGCACCCAAGCCGATCGAACTAACCTAGGGTATGATTTGACCCTCAAGACTTCGAATGTACTTAAGAGACCATTTAAATGATGCTCGCAAATTTCCTGTGAAGTCCAAGTCAATGACCGTATTTTCGCCATTTATTCTTCTACGGGTTAGCAAAGGTTCGTTTAGATTGATGCTGATCTAAATTGAAGAGCCAAAGGTGGTTTATGGGAAAGAGGATAAGTCTGCATGCAGTAGGTTTTCAACAATAGGCCACTGATGTAGAGAAAAAGATTTTGCAATATATACACGTGGAGCTAAACCATATTTGGTGTGTAGTTTTACAGAATGGGAAATCACTTTCTACTGGGAAACAATACACGTACAGCTATATACTTCATATATGTTGGTACCGGGCTCATTTCGTGCTTGTCCTGGTGCATACAACACTCGCTGTTGGCAGTTTTGCCTTTTTTCTATTCATTACCTGTTGTCAGTTTATTACTTCCAATCTTCTCACATTTCGGTTCTACCTTGGATGCATACGGACTCCACGGTTCAATTAGTATTGAAATTGAATACAATAGAGAAACAAGAAAATAAAGGGTAGAAATAGCGCGATCATACAGAAAACATTTGATCACATGTCATCACACTACAAACGTCTAGCTATAAAAAAGACTTAAAGTTCTGAAGATACTCGAATTACCCTGCCCTGCTGCATCGTGCTCCTCGCTCTACAATCGTAAGCCGACCAACACATTAGCCACGTAGCCACTTACCACGCGTAGCCTCGTAGCCTCGTAGCCGCGTAGCCGCGTTGCCACGTAGCCGAGTGGACAAGAAAGCAGATACAGTATGTCTATGTCTCGTTCGTTAAATGAGAAAGAAAGACAAAGGCCTGACACCTTCATGTGGCAGGGTATTCTGCAGTTACTCCGAAAACTCACTAGCGAGAATTGAAACGTTCAGAAAGCAACTCAACCCAACTGTTTATGTGTCCATTTGTTTTGCTTCATAAGCCAGCAAATATTTAATAACCATTTTCTCCACAATGGTACAGCTGGTCCAAACATTTTAGCCAAGTCGATGTAAATTAAAAAAAAATCAAAATACGAATAAGTTATTCGTATTTTGGTTTTTTGAAATTTCTTTGAATTATTGAGTAGTCTACGTGTAGCCGTAACCACCCCCCCCCCCCCCGAGGAAAACGGAGGAGGTGCCATAGCAACTGTAATTTTCACATGTAGGTATTTCAAGTTAAGCTGAAATACCTCTGCTCTCAGTCAATTGAATTGCAGAAATTTCTCAGGTAGTAGTATAATCAATGTAATAGAGCTACCCTAGCCCTGTGGTGACCATGGTTTGATCCCGGCCCTACGACAGCAACAACAACAACAACAACAACAATAATAATAATAATAATAATAATAATAATAGTAATAATAATAATAACAATAATAGGGAACGAGTTTGTTTGCAGTTTGGGAAGCCCCGCGCCCTAATTCAAAGTTTAGTATAATTTAAACAAGGTTTATTCTAAATTGCTTGCCATTTCCTGAAAAGTAACAATAGCTCATACAAATTTCGGTTTCTCCCAGGATTTTGTTATATTGATTAAAAAAAACTAAGATTGACTATAGAGTGATCCTTCAAATGTTAGTGCAATTGAAAATGCTGTTAGTTTAGAATACAATTGACAAAACTATGTTGCCAGGTGTTCTGTTTTCACTTGTTTATTCTAAAGTCGAAAGTCCATTACCGATGTAATAGTTCCCTGTGACCAAAATAATGAGCCACTTCATTAGAAAAACTTGACAACTTCATTTTGTATGTAGTCTACAGTCTGCATTGGCTATATTGGCTGGTTTACCTGAAAGGGGTCCAGAAGAGACAAATACAATAGGTGTATGCTCATTGCAGGAGTTGGGCGATCTGGAAAACAAAGGATGAGGCTAAGTATTATGGTGCTTGTGTGACATTTCCATACAGGTTATGAAGACTACACAATAATTAATTAACAACATAATGAAATAAACGAACATTTTTTTCTGTTTGCAAGACATGTTTCGACACAATTATGTCTCCCATTCGGCAGTAAATTTTGAAAAGCGAATATTTGCCAAGACTGACAATATGTACAGCTGTATCTCGATACAAGTGCCATATACGATACATGATCGATGCACTCTTGTATGTGACACGTGATCAACTAATCTTACTAACTTATTGGAACCATGCATATATATGTTTGTTTGTCTGCCATCTTGAATAATTCGTGACATGCGAGTGCTATACAAAAAGGAAGGATTAATTGCTTCTCCCTTTGCGCAATAATTCACTAAACATTATGGCGAAAATGCGTAACTTGGATAGGTCTCATTACAGTAGAACATTATATTGTTCGTGGTGCACCGGTGTAGCATTGCAACCCTTAAAATAACAATGATCACAATTTCTTACGAATTAACTAGGAAGAATAACTGATAATTAAATCTGAAAGAAAGGGCAACAAAATTAAAAGAACAGTTTATTGAAAAGAAAGGAGAGATTTACATGATTAAATTTACTGGGCCCAAAATTAAATTATTTGCGCAACTACCTTCAAACAAGTGTAGTGTGAATATATAAGAATCATATATTGAACTGCAGAGTAACGGAGAAGGATGTGAAAAATTGTTGCAGTTGTGGATGCATTGTCTAATCATTGCTTTCTATAAGAATGAATATAGGAAAATCGTATATTTGAACTACGGATTAAAGAATGAATATGACAATGATCATCGCAGTTATGAACACCACTTAAGATGGCTCAAAATGGTTTCGTTATTTTTAAACACCAAGTCTTTGATGGATCGATACTCCCACAATTTTTTGTTTGCTTTCTTGAACTTAGAAACGCCCTGAATTTTGATTTTATGTGCCTGTAACTCAAAAATAAGTCCGGTGACCCCCGATTTTTATTATTACTCGGGCTTCGTAGAGCGCCCGAGGTTAAAAATAGCGTCCGTTCTTTATTCCTTGTCGAGTTTCATCCACAAAGCTCACTTCCGCAGTTTCTGCGCAAGCGCTAACTAAAAGCAACAGCAAGAATGATGCCTGTTGGCATGTATCGGAAAACGGCGATTCACCTTGTGTCTTTGAAGTCTGAACAAGTAATATGTTAAGAGAAGTGTCTATACGAATGTTTTCAAGTTCAACTGCGAGAAGAAAGCTTTTAACATGACCAAACTTAATTCCAGATGGACTGCCGTGTTTCCCCGTGTCCGCTCCATTGAGATGTACATTTTGTTGAATAACTCAAGTACGGGATATCACACACCCCTGAGACTTTGACAGGTAGTTTATTTACCATTTTTCCACAATATCTCAATTTCTGGACATTAGTTTTTGAATGATCAGCGATTAATTTTTGACTTGCGTGACTTGAAACTGACCGCAGAAACGTTCCTTTCTTATGTTTGAAATGACCCTGGGTAGACGTATTTGTAAACAGTTTCACTCTGCTGATTATTTTTCTCCTCAAATTTCACCGAGCGAAAATCCTACATCGTTCGATAAGCGTTTCCTTTCTCAAACAATTATCCATCGAAGCGAAAACAAGTGCTTAGTTTTTTTGGAATCAATACACTATTTTTATCGTTTTACATTACGATGAGCCTCTGTGGCCTAGAGGTCATTGTTCCTGCCTCTGACGCAGCTTAACAAGGGTTTGATATCCATTAGCGGCATATACTGCGGGCTTTTTTTTTTTTTCGTTTCTCTTTTTCTTCTTCTTTTAGAAATATTTTTTACAAGTGTTATAATTATTGTTCTCAATGGCTGAGCTGTAAAGCAATTTTGTAATTTTAGAGAGATATACACTGTATGCTGATTATTTTTCTCCCCAAATTTCACCGAGCGAAAAATCCTACATCGTTCGATAAGCGTTTCCTTTCTCAAACAATTATCCATCGAAGCGAAAACAAGTGCTTAGTTTTTTTTGGAATCAATACACTATTTTTATCGTATTACATTACGATGAACTTCTGTGGCCAAGAGGTCATTGTTCCTGCCTCCGACTCAGTTAACCCGGCATTAATGGGAGGAACGAGTAGTTCAAACTTAGTGGAAGAAGTTCTTCCTTTGGACAAACCGCTTACCATTTTTGGATATTCGTGTTTTTACTAAAGTGGATACTTACTTTCCAAGAACCTCTACATCACAGGTGCATTAAATAAATTGAAGCTTAACATTTGGGTTAATTGTTGTTACTTTTCTTGGATCAGGAATGAAACTTGTATTTTTATTTCGACTGGACATAAATAACCATCATATCTACTCGTTTTGGACGCAAAGAAGTAGTTGAATTGTTTGTTTGTTTTGCTGTTTTGCTTGCAAGCGATCACGAACGAGTGTTTTGAGACTTTTTACTCCGCTTGGCTGATTGTTTGTCGACGTCTGTGCCTCAACAGCGTTAAGAAACTTTTGCCCATATCTTATTAACACGTAATCGCAATGAGTCATGGTAAAATAGGATTAAAGCCCCGGCTAAACGATCAACATTTTCATCCAACATCGTTTTTGTCAAACATAACATTGGGTGGCTAAACGCACAAACAATGTTTGACCAAACACTGTGAGTGAGTCCATAGAACGATTTTTTGCGCATTATCGCTGAAATTTCGACGTTATTTGGTTGCACGCTTTGTTGGTTGGGGTGGCTAAATGATCAAACATTTGCTCGCAACGTGAAATGTTGGATGAAAATATTTGATGCCGTGCATTCCGAATTGCAAACGAGCGGTCGCCGTCGCGGTTAGTAATTTGCTTGCAGTTTTGCATAAAAGTAACCCTTCGAGTTGTCTTTCCGCAATTGTAAGTTAGCTAAAAAAAGGAAAGGGTACAACAATTTCAGAATACGCCCGCGGGAATGATAGCTTTGTTCTGTTCTGTTCTGTTCTCTTAACTGCCGTGGACAGTTTATAAATGGGGTTTCTGTTATTGAATAAATTGTAAAAAAGCACAAGAAAAACCTGCTTTGATGGGCTTGCTTTGTATAGGTTTACCAGAGCCAATCGAACTCAATCCATCTGATTGTGTTCGATTGAGTTCGGTTTCCGAACTCAATCGAACACAATCAGATGGATTGAGTTCGAGTGAATTCGATTTGTTCAGAAATCGAACTCACTGAAAGTCTGGTGATTTCGTTCGATTGCCGGATTGAGTTCGATTTTCGAACGTTCGATTTACTATGCCGGGTTTATTAAACCAATTTAAACGCCTTCTCTATCTTAATTTTTTAACACACGGCATTCATGGAAAACAGGTTTAATAAATAGCATATTGTTGTAAAGCATAATTTTTAATTATAGCATAATGTTGTATATACAGTAGTTTTAGGATACCTGATGAATTTTTTTTACCGTGTATAAATGATGATTAAAGATTAAAGATTCTTGCGCGATCCTCCGGCGAAATTACGAGGCGCGAGCGGTGCGAGTTGTAAACAACAATGGCGGCCGCAGATGAAACAAAAAATCTGTCTCCTGAAGCTGAATGCGGCTATTTGCGGATTAAAAAGGGGAAGTTTGCTTCTAAAAAGAGCGTTGAGAACAGTGCACTTTCCGTCAACAAGATGACTCAGGCAAGAAAGTCAGCAAAGAAGCGACGTTTTGAGGATGATGCTCATGAACGCGCGATCAATGATTTTACGCCTCGCAAAAAAACAAAGAAACAAACAAGACGGCAGAATTTGGTACGTAAAACTTTACAACACTACACTACACATGACTTTAAATATTTTCGATTCGTTGGCTGTTGAATGTCATAAACGTATTAAAAAAAATCCAAATTCCATGATACATGTGCACACAGGACTCAGAGAAGGAAAACAGTCGAAAATTATGTGTAGTCGGGTCACGAATTATTGACATGGATGTGTGTAAATAAAGGTAAGCAATGAATTTAAGGATCCAGTTTTTACTGAAGCTCGGCTTTTTTATTTACATTTTAACTAGTAAATACTACATTGTTTCTCCAGGAGTTTATTCAAAAGGAACTTCAACTTCATGTAAACTTAATTTAACTGATATTAAACAATTTTAACTAATATAATTTGTCAAAAAGGCCTGCCTTGTATAAATAACAATAGCTTGTACCCGAGAGAGAGTGCATATATATGCACTGTACAAATATCATTAATCCGTCAAATCCTGCACAGCTCAGTGTTTGATACCCCAAGACTTTTACGTAACGGAGGCTGTAGATTTTCCAACTAGCTACATGAAATTAAAGTATTGTTCTGTGACAGTCTTCCAGTTTTGAAATTCCTTCGAAGTCAACCGAACAACACCTTGAAATCTTCGCGAACAACAAATTGGGCTTTGTTTATAAGGCACTGTTTAATTGCGAATTTTCCGCTCACGACGCATTGGAGGATGTGAAAGCACTTTATAGAAGGATTCTGTTTTCTCCACCACTTGAGCCAAGCGCTGAAACTATTGGGAATCGTGGAAAAACACCTTCACCGAACGAAGCCCATCCTCGGAGACCCAGGGGCAGAGAGTAGCGTTGGGACGAAGATTCAGGGAGAGCGAAAGTTTACAAGACGGACAGGAGAGCCCCTGGGAACATTTCTTTATCGGACTTCATTCCAGAAGCTATTGAAATTCAGCTTCGTGATTGGGCGGAAATTTTCTGGCAAGGAATTTTTTTCTGTCCAATCGGCGATCAGCTTATATATTGCACTCCTTTCGTGTCTCCTTACACCAACAAGTAAGCGGTCAATCTGCTGTCGACCGTTCCACTTGTCTCGTTCAGATTTATCCTACGAGGAAAATTTTGGCGGCAAGGGACCCACAAAACCCCGAAATCCACAAATTAAAATTAAACTCAAGCAACAATCACTTGTAAGGAACTAGAAAAATCAAGATGAAGACCGACCGCAGGCATCCGAAACTTCACGCGAACAACAGCATGTAACTCGGTCTCTTTCTCTGGTTAGGATCATTGTTGTTTGGTTTGGGCTTTTTTCTCTGGTTTACGTACGGGCAGTGGGCCACTCCTGAAACTCTTCGGGGCGATGAAATTTCTGTTGCATCGGCCAGACAAGTTTGCCGATCGCGCGAGAAGCACGCAGCTCGGCGGTTAATATTTGCTCACGAAATCGAACCTTGCAATCACCCTTCTCAGCTCAATTTCGAGAGAGACCACGAAAAGGCCTTAGAGAAAGTGTACAGTTCCACTGTGATCTATTGCAATGTTTTGATTTCATATTTTTGACTGGTATCTGTTTGCTAATATGCTTTACTTCCCAAGGTGTGCATAAAAATGATTGCCTTGCAGTAGTGATAATTGCTAATTCTGTTGCACTGTACATGCAAGATGCACGGTAATTTGCACAAGCTTTACATGAACTCTTTTACCACAGTGGTGCTGAGCTCAGTTAAAAAGTTAATTTAAGTAGTAAAAACATGTTTTAGAGTGGGCTTTTGCAAAACCTTGCCGGAAACACTTACATTATGTTGACTGTGCTGCAACTTTTAGGTTGCAAAGTTTCAGATAAAGTTGTTTACAAGTTGATACAGGATGTTTAGTGTCTTGTTTGCACTCTTGTCTTTATAAACGCTCAAGTGTATCCATAATATAACAATTATTAAATTCCATTTTTGCATGATACAGTTGTAGTTGCTGTGACTGCTAAGCCAATGGTACACCAGGAAAGGACTTGAATTCTCCCGTGAGACCACACCAATTTTGGAATGAGTTCTTGCTGTCACTACCCTTTTCCTTGACAATTTTTAAAACATGAGAGAATGCTTTCAGTTAATTAAGGAACCATGTTTTCAGTTCCTCACATAGTGTAAATGTGTTTGTGCCGAAAGACCCTCGATAACCACCTATTCAGTGACAAATCATTCTCAACTATACAGTTCACCGTGTCAAACAGTAAGGCTGATAATTATATATAGTATAGTTAAATTATTTTAAGGTAGGTTTCAAATTAAAGAACAATACACACAAACCATACCCATCACTTGAATACAATTAAAAAAATATGTTAACATGGTCACTCAAACGAGAAACTTTAGTAGCTTCTCAGTAAGATATCCCCTTTTAGATAAAGTGGAAACAAAAAAAAAAAACAATAAAATAACAATAAAATAAAACTAGAAGGGATTGTTATTTCATTTATTTTTTGTTTGTTCAGAAGTTTTCTTGATAGTGAGGTGTAACTTTAAATTCAAGTTTCCAATGTCATCTGTTTGGATATTGCAGTGATTATTTGTCACAAGCCTTATGGCCTCAGAGTTGTTATTAGGTTTTAGAGCTGACTGGAATATAACAGGTGGCTTTTTTTATGAGAATTTAAACAGCCTTCAAAAAATGTTGGAAACTTTTCATTGAAAAGCAGGTGGCTCAAAATTTAAAGAAGCCACTTTTTAGTCAGCTGCCAGCACTTCAGCAGAAGCCTACCTTGTACTAAATGAAATTTCCAATGAGTATACCAAAGATGAAATTACACCCTCAGTTTCAGAGAGGGGGGTACAAAAAAATTTAAAATTATTCTTAAAATTTAATCGTCCATCTGTTATCTGCTGGTCTTTCACTTTGCTTTTCTAAAGTGGCCCAAAAGGGTCAATCACAAATCAATTTACCAAACCAAAAATCAGTTTCCCATAACACGAAACAGTTTCTCAAAACACAAACAATTCCCTGAAACACAAGTCAGTCTTAAACACAAGCCCTGTAATGCTACAAAAGGTATCAGGTCAATACCGTACCCCAATTACCATGCAAAACATCTGCCACAAATCTGCTAAGGTCTCAAAAATTATGCTAACTCTACCAATAGTAAGGAAAACATTAAGTGTCTATATACTCATAAGAGTGATGATTTTTTGTAAAATCTATTTTCATCTTAACATAATACATGCCATTTTCCATTCCTTTCCCTCCAAAACACTGGAGTAGTTCCTATTTGAGTCTTACTCTATAGCCAAGGTAATCACCTATTTCAAAAGCATAATCTGAACTCACATCAACGTCAAAATGGCATCTGTATGCAAGAGAATGTCAGAGTATTGGGAAACTGATTTTGATTTGATAAATTGGTTTGTGATTTCGGCCTCCGTACTTTTCCACACAAAAGCTGCAGCTTTCCAGCCCAATGACCTTAGATACATACATTACTTTATTTACCCTTGGATTTTAGAGTAGCTTGTGCAGCTAACATCTCCGAGCATTTAACCATCAGATGAGAGATAGAATAGACCACCACACCGGGAACTACGTCCCCTACTCTTTTCCACTTAACCTGGTCTTTCATGATTGTCATAATATAAGTGGATGGAGAGACAACCACGACTACGGATAAATTATTTCAAACTGGATTTTCTCAGGCCTTTTCAAGGTCTCTCTCGAAATTAAGCTGGGCTGAGCTGAGATGCGACTTCGAGTCGATTGTAAGCAATGGACAGTTCGATTTCGTGAGCAAAACAAAATTCAACGGCTGCGTTTCACTCACCCGATCGGTAAACTTGCCAGGCCTGTGCAACAGAAATTCCATCGCCCCGAAAAGTTTCAGGAGCGGCCCACTGCCTGTCAGTACACACGAGAAAAACAAAAACTCATACCAAACAACAACAATTGTGGCCGAGTTGTCAACAATTCTTCCAGTGAAGTTTACGATACCTGCGATCGGTCTTCATCTTGATTTTTCTAGTTCCTTACAAGTGATTTTTGCTTGAGTAGAAGTTGAATTTGTCGATATCTGAGTTTTGTGGGCCCCTTTCCACCATAATTTTCCTCGAAGTGCCGATACAGCGATCGAAAATATGGCTGACTGCAGATTGGACGTTTGACCCTCGGTATAAGAAGTCACGAAAGGTGTGCGATATATAAGCTGATCGCCGATTGGGCAGAAAAAAATTCCTTGCCAGAAAATTTCCGCCCAATCAGAAAACTGTATTTCAATGGCTTCTGGAACTAGTCCGATAAAGAAATGTTCCCAGGGGCTCTCCCGACTGTCTTGTAAACTTTCGCTCGTCCCGAATCTTTGTCCCGTCCCGACTATCTGCCCCTGGGTCTCCGAGCATGAACGAAGCCCTGCAACAAGCAACAGTTCTTGCAGTTTCTTGAGCGACGACAAAACGTTTTTGACACCTTCAGCGGAAATTTCACTTACCTCCTGAATGGCTCTCTTAAGTTCACAACAATCCAGTAGTTGGCAGACTCCGGTTTGGCCTTCAGTACTCTTCAAGAAATGTATTTCAAATTTGGAATAAACGGTCTGTATGGAGTTATGGCACTCCTTCATTCTGTAGTCTCGAAACTTCTCACGTCACCAAACCAAGTCGTCGAGAATTTCGTTAAACAGAAGAATATTATCCTCGATATTAAAGTATTTCCACGAACAATAAACAAGATCTTTCTCTTTGCTTTGATTTCGTATACTTTTAGCCTGTGAATTACTCTACTGCCTTGGTTGCTGCCACTGATGAGCAGACACGACGAGAGACAGAACAAGAGGCAGTCAAGAACTGCATGTGGCTACTGCTTAATAAGCTAAAACAGTGAATAAAGTGGATTCTTTATAGTTAAAGCAGTGTGGTGAATAGTAGTTGCAGTATTTTGTGTGTGTGTGTGTGTGTGGCTACCAGCCTAGAAGAGGCTCGAAGAAGTGTGAGTAAGCACTCCACACTTTCGGTTGCACTCGGTAATACCCGATGTCTTCTTCGATTCCCTGTCATTATCGGTTCTATTTGGAATAATTATCTAGTCAGTGAAAACGTTCGAGCGACGTTGCTGGACTCCCTCGAAGTTCAAAAGAGAAGTTGTGAACTTACTTCAGATCACTTTTTGTAGCTTACTGCCTAAAGAGGCGTAAGCTACTATGCTGTCCTTCTGAGTGAGTGAGTGAGTGAGCGAGTGAGTTTAACAATAGAATCCGAGCCCACAACGAACTCTGCCGATTTCGACCCGATATTTCCCGATGTTATCTCGTTTTTTGTTTTGGAACCTCTTCGGTTGCCGTGAATCTTACTCGGATTAGCACGTGATCACGTGAGCAATCTTCGATTTGCAATGTGCTCTCACAGCTCTTGAGTGGTTTTGAGACACGGTCGACTGTGGAAGGTGAGTTCTTTTTGCAGCTTTCTGCCTCTTATTTCATGATGACTTTAAGCCATTTAGCTTTCAGAATCAAGCGGAGCTATCTTCGCATTTATGGAGAAGTTGTTAACAAAGAATGCAGTTCTCAATTTTCCAGAAATTGTAAGCTTATGACTCCATCAAACCGCGATCGAGTGTTAAGTGCAGCTGAAGATCTTTGTGCGGCGATCTCAAAACCTCATCAAGAGTCATTCCTCCTTCGGGCGACAGAAAAACTCTCTCAAGGAAGCCAAGATTCACTTCGGGGAGTAACTAATCCGTTTCGAAAGAGCCTTGGAACCAATGATCTCTTTCAAGAGAGCCAAAAATATTATTCCCTTCGGGAAGCTTATGATTTCTTTCGAGAGAGTCAAAATTCCCTTCGGGGAGCATATAAGCTTAATCTCTTTCGAGAGAGCCAAAATTCCCTTCGGGGAACGAATAGTAAACTCTTTTGGGAGGCGTATAAATCCAACAATGGGTCAAAAATCAGTCGTCTTAGAGAGACAACTGCTCGCGTAAATGCATTTCAGACAACTTTGCGTGATTCTGAATGCAACGATATCATTTATACTGATTATAAGACATATTTGAAACGAGTTGACTCCTGTGAGCCCAAGATACCTCATTGTGTCAAAAATCATAGGCATTCTCGATTACGGTATTTACCCGTGTATAATGCGCACCCGTGTATAATGCGCACCCTATTTTTCAAGACAATTTTCCAAAAATAAAATAAATGTGTTAAATAACCACCATTTGGTCAGAGAAAATTCTGACTCGATCGAACGGCTGGAATTATCTACTCGCGAAAAACAAGTGCAAATTTTCTGCCTATTCGGGTTTAGTCATTGGTTAAAAAAAAAAACCTCAATCTGCTTTAGTTAAAAAGTGTATTTCTCTGATATTCAAAAAGCTTTCGGTCATTATTAGGTTGTTCTGACTTGTGTTTCGTGTACCGGGATCACTATTTGTTAATTACAAAAGGCAATCGAAAATTGCTTTATCTGATAAGATTAGCGTCTTCCCGAGCATTGAGACGGCACGAGAGAATGATTCAAACACCTGCTATAGGAATTCTCATAAGTTCAAAGACTCTTCGTGGTTGCTGTGTAAAAATTTTCGCTTTCATTCCCTGACACTTTATGTCTTCGCGTATCTGAATGCTAAATAAAGGTCAACAAATGATCATGGTGTCATATGTTCAATCAAGCGTAACGCGGTGAGAAATAAAGATAATCATCTCCTGTGAAATGCGCCTCCGACAATTTCCAGTTTTAAAAGATTTTGAATCGTCGACAGCCTCTACAAAATATACCTCACTTACTTTGCCCTCGTTCTGAGCTGCTGTACTTCGAGCAAAATAATTTTGAACAAAATTTGGCTCACAAAATGTGCGTTTCGTTAATACCATATGCAAATAAGAGGATAGTTTGTTTCGTCTGTATGCAAATTTTTAGCGTCTGCTCACAGAATATCTGGCCGGTTTTTCACGGTTTTTCCAGTCAGTTTATCGGTGGCAATTTAAAAGAAGCTGTGATAGGTTATTTGCTTGTTTATTATAACAACGGCATGGACAACAGCCTTTTGAATTCTTGTTTACTGTTTTTTTTTATCCTTTGTTAACCACATGCGTATGCAAATTAGGGAAGCGATCAAGAAACAAAAGGTTCCGTGTATAATACGCAGTGCAAATTTCATGAAAAAAATCCTAGGAAAAAAGTGCGCATTATACACGGGTAAATACGGGTATGTAACAGTAAAACCACTAAAAATTTGACCAGGAATCTCCGTCTCTGTTGACTTCCATGTGTTCTTCTGGGGTTGAAACAACTGATAGTGGTGGAGTTGTCACTACTCAACACAGAAACACGACCACCACAAAGTCTGGAATATATACCACCATAACCTAGAATATTGGTCACTGGACTTAGCAAATGCCATTTATTTGAAGCAAGAGCAAAACAATGGACTGCTTGTCAAAACTCATATTCTCCCTTTTCATAACCGCCAATTATTGTTATCACATATTTTTCTTTCTCGATGGAGTTGCAGTGTTTAAACAACCTGTCAGAAAACCAATCTGGAAAGAGGAAAAAGTCCAGTCCTTTGTTTAAAGTTGCAGTGCAAGTGAGATTCTTCGTGACCAGCTCTTCTGTATCGGGAATTCTCCGCAGACTGTATTTTGACATTGAGAAAACATTTCAAAAGATCCAGGCTGCTTTCTGTTAAATTGTGGTCACTCATAGAAACAAAATTTATTTCTAAACAAATTGAACAGTGTGGTTTTAGAGATGTATAATTATTAAGAAAGAACCTCTTAAACAGTACAATTGACCATATTTTCTTCTTACATTTTGTTCTAGTTGTTGTTGCTATTAAAGTTTCACTTGCTTCAGTGATGCGTTGTCCACAATTATTTAATATGCTATTCTAAGTAATAGAAGGCGCAGTAAGCTACATGCAGTCATCGACTGCCTATTTTTACTATTTTGCACCTGTAACCAGGCACAGCTCTCTTAGACTGAGTATGAGAAGTGTTTTTTCCTAGCCCATTTTTCGAGCTTTTTAGTGACCCTTTATGGGTTTTCCAGTCGAAGAGTGCTCTCTGAATAGAATTGAGTTTGACGTCCATGACAATCGAGTCAAATAATGCCCTGTTATGGACACAAAAGATGTCTTTCGAGACACAAAACCTGTTTACTTTAAGGGCCAAAAAAGCCGATGGTTTTTCACTGGCCAGAGTTGTGACTTTCGATACCACGAATAGGTCGGTGAATAGGTCTACTGGAAACGTTCTGGAATAGCAAATGAGCTTTAAAATCAGCGAGAATTCTTCCTCAAGACAAAATAAAGAACACGGATATGACGGAAATTGCACTAAGCAATTTTTATTTCCAAATGCAAACGGTTGAAAGACTATTGTATCGTAATTGTGGAAAGTTATATTGAATAAACTCGGCAAGAAGTGTGAATTCACAGTTGAGCTTATTATTTATATTGATGTATAACTTTATACGACTGATTCGCCAGAACTCCTGCAGCCACCATTGGTGCACGCGGAGCAACAAAGAAGCTGTAATAAACAAGTGCGAAAAAGCGAAAAAGAACCGCGATAAAGAACCGAAAAAGAACCGAAAAAGTAAGGGAACACATTTGATCAAGTTTATTTACTTGTGACCTAATAAATAACCAAATGTCTGCAAACAAAGCAAAATAGTCGCATCCTGATTCCATTCAAGCGAGATTGTCACTTCTGCGGGCGAATAAAACTAAAACTGATTCATCTTGATTACATAAAAGCGTAAATTGTTACATACACTTAATGACGATTTGGGTTCAGTTGCCAGCGACGAGAATACTCGAGTTAACCTACGATGGCCCAGGAGGGTCACAGTCCAGTTTTATTTTTCACAGTCCAGTTTTATTTTTTGACAGTCCAGTTTTATTTTTCACAGTCCGGTTTTATTTCTTGACAGTCCAGTTTTATTTTTCACAGTTTTTTGTTTGATGCACATAATGGTTTACTTCTCCACTACCAGAGTCATGTCGACAACCGGTACAAACGAAGCTTGTTAACAACTATGCTGGATCGTGCTTACCGTTTATCCTCGTCGTGGATTTACTTTTCGGATGAGTGCGAACGTTTGAAGTCCGTGTTTTCACGCCTAAAGTACCCGCTACACCTCATCAACTCCACCATTAACGCCTTTATCAACTCGAGAGTTGCTGACCAGCAGACACCGCAGGCCTCGCTAGTAATGGTGGAAAATGACGTGACCCGAGTGATCATTCCTTTTAAGGATCAAGATTCCGCTGATATCGTTAAGACTCAGTTGAAAGACGTTAGTCTTAAGCTCCATACCACAATCCAACCCGTATTTGTTAGTCGCAAAATTGGCCAAGACTTTGAAGAATTTGAGCCCAAACCACAGCTAGTTAACCAACAGTGCGTAGTTTACCGCTTTCAATGTAACCTGTGCGATACAGTAGCTATGTTGGTTATACTCGTGGACATCTGCATGCACGCATCGTTGGCCAGAACAGCACTTCATCCTCTGTGCGGAAACATTATGATAATGATCACGCGAGCGCAGTCCCCATCCTCGGAGACCCAGGGGCAGAGAGTCGGGTTGGGACGAAGATTCAGGACGAGCGAAAGTTTACAAGACGGACAGGAGAGCCCCTGGGAACATTTCTTTATCGGACTAGTTCCAGAAGCTATTGAAATCCAGCTTCGTGATTGGGCGGAAATTTTCTGGCAAGGAATTTTTTTCTGCCCAATCGGCGATCAGCTTATATATCGCACTCCTTTCGTGACTTCTTATACCGAGGGTCAAACGTCCAATTTGCTGTCAGCCATATTTTCGATCGCTGTATCGACACTTCAGGAAAGTTATGGTGGAAAGGGGCCCACAAAACACAGATATCGACAAATTCAACTTCTACTCAAGCAAAAATCACTTGTAAGGAACTAGAAAAATCAAGATGAACACCGATCGCAGGTATCGTAAACTTCACGCGGAGAACTAGCTGTTGACAAGTCGGCCACAATTGTTGTTGTTTGGTATGAGCTTTTGTTTTTCTCTGGTGTACTCACAGGTAGTGGGCCGCTCCTGAAACTTTTCTGGGGGATGGAATTTATGTTGCACAGGCGAGGCAAGTCTACCGATCGGGCGAGTGAAACGCAGCCGTTAAATTTTGTTTTGCTCACGAAATCGAACCATCCACTGCTTACAATCGACTCGAAGTCGCGTCTCAGCTCAGTCCAGCTGAATTTCTCGAGAGACCTTGAAATGGCCTGAGAAAATCCAGTTTAAAATAATTTACGCGTAGTTGTGGTTCTCTCCATCCACTTATATTATGGCAATCATGAAAGACCAGGTTAAGTGGAAAAGAGTAGGGGACGTAGTTCCCGGTGTAGTGGTCTATTTCTCATCTGATGGTTAAATGCTCGGAGATATTGGCTGCACAAGCTACTCAAAAATCCGAGGGTAAATAAAGTAAGGTATGTATGTAAGGTCATTGGGCTTGAAAGCTGCTTTTGTGTGGAAAAGTATGGAGGCCGAAATCACAAACCAATTTATCAAATTAAAATCAGTTTCCCAATACTCTGACATTCTCTTGCATACAGATGCCATTTTGACGTTGATGTGAGTTCAGATTATGCTTTTGTAACAGGTGATTACCTTGGCCATAGAGTAAGACTCGAAAAGGAACTACTCTAGTGTTTTGGAGGGAAAGGAATGGAAAATGGCATGCATTATGTTAAGATGAAAACAGATTTGTACAAAAATCATCACTCTTATGAGCATATAGACACTCAATGTTTTCCTTACTATTGGTACAGTTAGCATAATTTTTGAGACCTTAGCAGATTTATGGCAGATGTTTTGCATGGTAATTGGGGTACAGTATTGACCTGATACCTTTTGTAGCATTACAGGGCTTTCATAGCTCCTAAGAATTAGGCAGTGTGATATGGTATTTCTGAACATCTTGTACAGTGCACTTACTATGATTAGCCAATTACAGGTGTTTCAGTGAATGATGATGGTAAATTGACTTGTGTTTCGGGAAATTGTTTGTGTTTTGAGAAACTGTTTCGTTTTTTTTTGGGAAACAAATTGATTTGTGATTGACCCTTTTGGGCCGCTATAGAAAAGCAAAGAGAAAGACCAACAGATAA
>JAEMWC010001530.1:42500-57500 GCA_016490735.1 Pachyseris speciosa
AAGTACAGTGTATCCTCAGTTTCAGACCATTGCAGGTATTCAAAGCCTCTACGATACAATAAATCCAATAAACAAGAAAGTTCTTAATTCACTTGAAGCACAGCCAAACACTGAAGCAGAACGTGATGCACTAAAATTTTTACAGGGATACATACGAGGATTGGACAATGAAAAGCTAATCCAGTTCTTAAGGTTCACAACAGCTTCTGATGAGTTAACTGGCAACAAGATTGAAATCTCCTGGAAGGTGCTAGTTCCAGACCTATAGCTCACACATATGGGCCACTCCTGGAACTGCCTTCCACTTATTCCAATTTTGTGGAATTAAGAGAACAGTTCCAAAATATTTTGGAAAAAGGGAGCTAGGAAATGGACATTATGTGACTCTTCAAGCCCCAGTGTCAACAACAACAACACCTTTATTGTACCTTAAATTTCTTAAATACAAGAATATATATATTAATACATAAGAAAAGGTACGGACCTTCAGAAATAATTATTAAGAGTTAAAAATGCCTTCATGCAAATTCACACTCCTGACTACATGTAATATCCAAACATTTCATAATTTTAGTTGGAGGAAGGGAAATGCCTCCGTGAATTTCATACTATCAAAATCGTGACGGGTCCGCTTGCTATGAATACCTTAATTGTCTACCCTGATTTGTACCTGGTTGTGTTAATTTTGATTATGGTTGGAATTATTGGCCTGTTGGTTACCAAATGATTTTTTTATTTATTATTTATTTATTTATTTATTATTATTATTACAATTATTAGAATGAATTACAATTTTATTATTTACAATTTTACAATTTAGACTGACCTACAGGTAGCTTAGCTAATTGTGGCAGGCCAGTCTATTGAAACAGAGGCAATTATATTACAGTACAGGATTAAAAAAGAGAAAAAAAAGATAAGTGTATTTGTGCGAGATTGAACAAACAAACAAAAAAGAAAAAAGAGAGAGAGAGAGTGAGAGCTTGAGATACTAAGATAATAAAAGTACTTTCACTTGTGTCTTCTCTAATGATTCTTTAGATCAAATATTATTTTATTGATTTCAATGTAACTATCTTCAGTTTTCAAAATGTCAAATAGTACTCTTTTCATTTCTTTCTTAAAACTATTTTTTGGCAACTTTTTTATTCTTTCAGGTATCCCATTCCACACTATATTTTGCTCCAACATGTGAAAAAGAGTATTTTTGTCGGTCGATTCTAGAATTTTTAATAAAGAAGTTCTGAGAGGTTGACGAGTGGGTAGCATATTTGTGTATGCTAGATGTTCTACAGAAAAGATTAAGAATATTTGATGGTGCTTGTTTTGCATTTATATCATACATTAAGTTTGAGACCGCTTGGACATAAAGAAAACTTAAAGGTAAAACTTTAGTTTTGACAAATAAAGGGATAGCGTGCTCATTTCTGTCTGCAAAATGAATTAAGCGTAGGGCGCGCTTCTGTAGAATAGTGAGTTGGTTCAAATTACTTGATATTGTTGTGTTTACATCACACATTATTTACCCTTGGATTTTAGAGTAGCTTGTGTAGCTAATATCTCCGAGCGTTTAATCATCAGATGAGAGATAGACCATCACACCGGGAACTACGTCCCCTACGCCTACGCAGTGTGTGGGTTCTTTTATGTCCCACAGAATCAATTATGAAGAGTTGTGAGACAGGGCCTACGGTTTATCGTCCTTATCCGAGAAGACTAGAAAGTCTAACCATTTGCAGATGTTATTACAAAGGCAGCAACCTCTGCAACCTTCGGTTAAGGAGGATTACATGGCAGTGTGATGAATAAGGCTCTTTATTTGTGCTGATGTTGTCATTATTGTATAGTTTTGGTTTGGTTCTTTGTTTGTTTCTTTGGATTGGCACTGAACCAAACCTAACCATGAAAGGAATTAACTGCCTAAAGATTTTATTTCTGAAGTCAATCCTGTTCATTATGCCATCTTTCTTTCACTCCATACTAAAAAAAAACAAATAAGCAAACAGGAAAGAACAAACATTGGTGGGAAGCATTGCTACCTTTTCTGTGAAAGACAGGTTTTCAATCGTGAGAAAAATATGATTGTTTGGAATCGTACCTTATTTACTCCCTTATGGTCTTTCCTCCTCCCTTACTGCAAACATTGACACAAGAACAATGCTTCACATGTTGGGTTAGTTTGTTTATCAGTTGGGTGGCTTTGTGCCAGTAATTTTAGGTTGTTTTTAAAACTTGTCAGTAGGCCCTTGGATAGAATGTTCCAAGATGTCCATGTTATCATTAAAGGATACTGAGATTTCCCAGTGTCTGTGTTGTTTTATTGTCATAAAACAAGCGTTAATTCTGTTTGGACAGAAAAAAAGTGCAACAATTAATTATAACTCTAGGCAAAAGGGCATGGCATGAAAATATTTAAGTATCTCTACTCTGCACAATTATGCATTTATGACAGGTCAGTTAATTCAAAAAAACCTGGAAACCCTACCGTGCATTAAGAAACCATATACTTTGGAAATGTCAACAGCATCGAAAGCTCATTTGTTATGTTAATTTGTCAACATCTCTAGAATTAGTTGCAGATAGAGATCAAGTCCTTCATTAACATCTTGTAGTAAGCTCAGTCTAAGAACATTCATTACTGTTAAAGCAAACTCCTCAAATTCTTCACTAAAATCTGTGGAACTCATGGTTGAGTTATCAATAAACTCTTTTACTTCATGAGGGTCAATGTTAACTCTGCAGTCCTCTGTGTTGTTGAGGTGAGGTAGGAAATACATGCAGTCAGGTTTTCCTCTAGGACCACTGCTGTTACCAAATTTGCTTGACCCTATTTGATGTTGATTCCACATTTCATCAACTTGATAAAGCTCTACTCTCAATATTTTCATAAAGCAAAATCAAATACAATCCCTGTGAACTGGGTCGGAACCATTAAATAGGCCCAAGCCTGACAAATCTTTGAAAAAATTCATCAACCAACCAGGACCATCTTTTACAAGTTGGGACCAATAGGCCTCAATTCTTTGGTTTGCAGTTGATCTTCCAATGAGAAAACATCTCTCGCCAGCATTTTCATCATTGTGTGAGGACCTAAGGTAAGTATGTATTGCCACGATTACACTGTTTTCAGTCCCATCATCTGATTTGATCTTCCTGGGTACTCCATCCAACTGCTTAACAGCATCTAGATAACATTTTGCAATCACCTCTGGGTTTTTGTTTGTGGAGCCCACCTCCAGCCAAATAAGCCTTCTTGAAAAGCCATCAATACATCCATGCATGCTGAAGCCATATGGCTTTAATTTATCATGGCCGTCAATATGCCAGATGAAATTTGGCCCTATTCTAGTGATAAGCCCTTCGACGCAACCTCTTTTTTCGTCTGCAATCCACGTCATCAGGATCGAGTTCTCTGAGACACCTCATGACCGTTGCTCTTTTAACCATAACCCCCTTCTTTCTGAGCCTGGACCACATCTTGCGGTATCCCACAAAACAGCCACTTTTGCCAAGTTCCTTCTCGATGGCATTCTTCAGTTCATCGTCAAGTACGATGGATCTTCTCGATAGAGCTAAAGATTGAAGACGTCTTTTCAGGGTTGATAAACTTTAAACTATGTCATGGAGTTTTAGAAATTCAAGTATTTCCAGATTGCTGTAGCCTTGTTTAAAGTACTGTGATATAAGTTCCAGCTCGTTTTCGTCAGAATTAACATTGTTGCTCACACATGGCGTATATATTGGTAATGACATTTTGGAGATCAGACGTTGATTTGTACTTTGCAATCAAAATAGTGTAATGACGGTGAAACAAGTCAGAAAGTAGGTCCTCCTTCGGACCAAGTTTCTGCCATCTTTGAACCCTGAGGTAAGCCAGAATTTATCCTTGAACTTGATTCAGCCTCAAATCATTTTTTATTTTGTTGTTTTACTTTTTCCAGTGAATATTATAGGGGATCAGTAGGGGGATCAGTAAGGGGATCAGTAGGGGATCAGTAAACAGGGGATCAGTGTTTTGTCGAAGCCCATTTGATCTCATACATTCTCTATTTTGAAACAGCTGTACTTGGCTAGACTCGAGTGATCGCGAGAAATGTTCCATAGAATACTGAATTTTGCACCTCTTAATCCCAAATGTAGACATAATGTAAGCCAGGTGAATAAAGATCACTTACCTTATGCTCTTAGTGTGGTCTCTTGCGTTTTTATGGCGTTTTGAGTCGCTAACCGCTGAACCCTCTGACAAAAGTATAAGATTAACAACAAGGCATGCAATTAAGTCAATTAAAATAGCCACCGCAGGTGAACGCCTTTCTGAATTTTGTCCATTTTCTCCCACTTCCACGCGTCTCTCGCCATCAAGCCTCGGGCAAGGCCAGGTAATTTTCGAACATCGATGCCAAAAAAACTTGTAAGCTTGCTCATAGTGACCTACAGTACAGCTCGCAGATAAGCGAACCGAAATGTATGCAAAAAACGCGCATACACAGTGCACATAGACTAGTCAAAAAATACTTATACGCGTCTATCACATACCCAAAATGGTTCATTAGTATGTATGAGCTTACTCATTGTCTTCCTTTTGTTGTTGAGTCATTGTTAATTTTGAATAGTCTGAATAGCAAGAGTTACTACTGACAGTATATAACAAGTATTCAAGTTAAGGTACCAGGATACCAGGATTTTGGCCGAAAATTGAAAATAGCATATTTTTCATGATTCGAATCGGGAAGACTAGAATGAATATTTTGTAAAAAAACGAGATGAAAAGCTGTTTTCCCTTTTAAAAGAAAATTACGAAAAACTATTTCGTGATGCTGTTACGGCTAATTATGCATTGACAAGTTTCTGTCACCAGTTCTCTCACTGCTAATTAATATTCACCTAAAGCTAAAGCGCAAGAAACATGTGTCCATTTACATCGGCAAAGAAGCCAAAACAGCGAAGGAGCGACAGAATACCCTTCAGCAATGAGCATGCAACAGTCTCGCTTCAAGCGATCGTGGCTCATATTTTAACCAGGAAAAATGGTTGAAGGAATTGGTGACAAGAAAAATTCACAATTCCACAACTGATGAAAGTGTGTGCTGTTGTAGCTACAAAAGGGACAAATGAGTATGCGATAAGAATTAAGTCATCATTTGCGGCTCAGTTGTGTGAATCAAACATTCCAAGTAATAACATTTTAGCTTTAGGCCTTGCGTTCAAATTATGGTTGTCAGAGAAAGGGAGCAACTACAGAATACAGGGCAATTCTGGAAGTAGTAAGACTTAACTGGCTCGGCGGCTCCACAGTCGTGTTAGCATTATAAAGAACGAGGAAGGTATATGTGTGAGTGGCTCACGGCTCCGCGGCTCCACAGTCGTGTTAGCATTATAAAGAACAAGAAAGGTATAAGTCTGCATGGCTCCGTGGCTCCAGAGTCATGTTAGCGTTATAAAGAATGAGGAAGGTTTATGTCTGTGTGGCTCTGTGGCTCCTCGGCTCCACAGTCGTGTTAGCATTATAAAGAAGGGGAAAGGTATATGTCTGCATGGCGTTAGCGTTATAAAGAACGAGAAAGGTATATGTCTGCGTGGCTCCGCGGCTCCACAGTCCTGTTTACTTAGCGTTATAAACAACAAGGAAGGTATATGTGTGAGTGGCTCGCAGCTCCGTGGCTCCACAAGAAACAAGTGGTCAATAACTGGCACATCATAAGCACTTTTCAATTGAAATAAATTCAGCATTTAAGACAGAGTATTTTGCCGTTTCAATCGTCTCTGTGTCGCTTGTAGAACCAGCGATATCAAAATGTTGTTTGTTGTGACGGCACAATTATTCACGCTCGCCGGCGTGCAATGGAAACACTAATTAGAAACTTTGCTGCTGATCAAAACTTGACTGCTATCAGTACAATTGCAATTGTTTTATTCCAATAGACCAAACTAAACAAACTCTATGAAACTTGTATTATTCACTGTTCAGTGAAATGATGAAAGTTTGCTAATTTGCCCTAAAGATCTCGATTCTTGGAAGTCTAGTACTATTGAAGGCGGCTACAATAATTGTAGAAATCATACTGGCCATCGCTTCATCTGGCAAAGAACCAGGCTAAGGAATGAGAAATTCCCGTAGTCAGTTATCACAGGAAATGCCGTAGTCTTTCTTCGATGACGCGAGAACTGGAGCGCATTCATCAAACAAGGGAGGCTGCGAAGCAGATTCCTGAGTTTGATGTGGAAAGCGAACAGCAAAGACCTTGTCGGCAAGAGCCAAGCATGAGCAGAACTTCTGAAAATGTCCAATTTTTTGTGAATAGAAAAATAGATATAAAAAGGTACAAGAACATGTAATCCTTTGACTCAGATCGTTGACTTGACTGCTGATGCCTCAATTAGAAAAGCTGCTATTCGTAAGGGTGATAGCAGAATTTAATACTGGCTTTGCCTCTCGTGATTTGCCCTAGCGAGATAAAGCAAGTAAGATGTCATACCACAGCCGTGCGTGCGAGTTATAGGGAGCTTAAGGAAAGACGACGGCATCAGCAACGAAATCGCCATTTCAAAATGTAAGTTCTCGTTATTGTAACTCTTTCGTGATTGTTCCAATTTGTTTAACTTGTAAAATGCTAGCGAAATATATCCTGGAGCCAAATTAGTAAAAACAGCGTTGAAGTTGGGAAAAAAGAGAGAAGAGTTGACCGTCATACGCTCACATTCTCCACAAAACCTAAAATTTGGTCATTTCACGTTGTTTTGCTGAGGACGGCAAAGAAATGTACCAAATGCACACGCAGAGCAATTGTTTTTGCTCATTAAGCCTATTGTTTTGTGGGGTTCTCGTTGCTGTCCCCGTCGTCCTTGCTTAAGCTCTCTAATATTGACGGAATAGCAATGGTCCAAAATATACATTACTTGCCAAAAATTTTGGACGATTTTAATTTCGGACAAAAAAGTGTCTGAAAATAAAACCGTCCGAAATTTGAGGCATCCGAAAGTTTTACAGAACAGTGTAAAACTTTTCAGTGCTTTCTTGGGCGACGCCATCACTTGTATTCAACACCAACTGATATACATTACATAGCTAGAACTTGGATTACGCTTTGCTCGTTCTTTTTGTCACTAGAAAGAAAAAACCATGTTTCTTTTATGAAAAAAACACAATGAAGATAAATTCCATTTTGAGCTCCAAAGCCCTTATTTCCTTTATGGAGCGAACTGTAGTTGAGACATTGCTTTAGATAACGACTTAACAGAATTTGTGCTATTTCTCGTCGGTGACATCTGTAAAACCTTGAAGGTGCAGTAAAAGTATCATTTTCACAGATTTTATTTCCGTCCAATTCCTGTCTTGCAGGTGTAAATTTACTTTAGCCATGTTTCAGCAAAGTGTCCGAAATTTGCCCAAAATTAGATAAAAAGTGTCCAAAAATTGAATGTCTGAAATAAAACATCCAAAAATTTAACGTCCGTAAGTTTTGCCAAGTAATATTAGAGGCAACCATAAAAACATTTGCTGAAGTGGCTGACAGTAAGAAGTCAATGGATTTGCTTGAAGAACGGACAGCCAGCGTATTGATATGGTCTTTGACGTTTACAGAGATAGTTCGATGCTGAGAGAGAAGAAAGAGAGGCTCAGAAAGCGGTCATGAATACAGAAACATCAAGACAGACCACAAGATACATCAATGGCGGAAATTCCTATCCAGTTCCAAGAATAAATCGCTCCTGATCAACTTCATTTCAAAAGAGTGGCAAAAACGAGAGGCACAGAGAGAGGCTCGCTGGAAAGACAATCGTTGTAACAACCGAGGATCACTGCTACGAAGTCTCCTTAGTCGGAGCAACAACAAGGGACAAGCTAAGGTTGACACAAGAGGAAGCAGATACTAGAGTGTTTCTCCATGCAGCAACAGGATGCAGAGCTGTCGTTATTACGTTAGAACATACTGACATATTTTTTCTCTCTTTGGCCTTTGAAGGCTTCATCCCATGCCCTATGTTTGTCCTGAACGTAGTCAACAGACTCGAACAACATAGTGGATGTGTCAAGAATTGCTTGGATGCTGGGTTCAGAACTGTGCAGATCTCTCCCTAGTCTCCATTCCTTCTCTGGCTGCGACAGTGACATTGCTTTTTCAGGAAAGAGCAAGGTAACAGCTTTGAAGCTTGTTAAACAAAGTGAAACCCCCATTTCAAGAAATAGGCATGGAGTGAAAAATCACTGATGAAAGATTTGTAAAGCTCCAAGAGTTCACCTGCAGGATGAACAGCTTCACCACAAAGACCTATGATATCAATGAACTGCGCTATTGGTATGGGGAGTTTATGTTTTGTTTGATTAACTGATTGCTTTTAGTTCATTCATTTGTTTGTTTGATTGATTGATGATTATCTAATGGTCTTAGGCTGTTTGATTATCAAATTATTATGGAGCCTGTGTTACTCTGCGCCAAACAAGGCAAAGTTGACTCAAACCAGCTACCTCCCTGTGCAGATTGTTTAAAGATGCTCTCCTTGAGAGTAAAATATCAAGCAGCTGTTAGGAGGAGGAGTCTGCAGAACTCCCCTCAAGTCCCTTCACCAGTTGGTCATGGATGGGTTGGAGAGGATGGCAACTTATCCATCAAAATGGATGAGTGGAGAACCAGCCCCTGAAGCTCTAGCCTCCTACGCAGATGTCTTTGGGCTCGTCACATGTTCCTTGCCCATGAACGTCTGCTGAACTGAACTGCCACTTCTGTTCGCTGGCGGTTAGGCTTCGTTTTGAAGAAACCAATAATGAGCTGCGTAAGAATGGAAAACGACACCCAATTCACATGCATCGTCTGTGAAAATAATCCCGGGGTCGAAGTCCTACTTTCCATAAATTGGAAAACGAACTATGATTGGCTAACCGCCGTGAACGGAAGTGGTAGTTCAGTTCAGCAGACGTTCGTGGGCAAGGAACACGTGACGAGCCCAAAGAAGTCTGCGAAGGAGGCTACTGAAGCTCTTCTTGAGTTTCTCTTCTGTTCTTCATAGTTATGCTAGATCATGCGAGCTACCCACCTGTACCTGCCTTTCAAATGGCCTTAAATACATTGGCATTGTCACGCAATTCTTGTCATACATTGTTCAAATCGTGAGGAAATACTTTTTCTGTTACGTGATCGGCCCTTCTAACACAAAGAAGTAGATTTCAAATTATTTCTTGGACGGAGTAGTATTATTTTATTACAATTTTTCCAAGACACAATAACGAAACTTGAAACTTATTGTGACACTTGTAAAAAGTTAACCTAATCTTTTCAAGTTGCACTCCATTTCTCTCCTCACATCCGTGGCCATAGACAACCGCAAGTACTTTATGTTTGGGTTCAGACCGAAATTACATGACAGTGCCCGAGATGTCCCGGCTTTGCAACTGCAACAATCGTGCTTAAAAAAATCGTGCTGAAGAGGAGGAAATGCTTGATGATGAATGTATCGATGACGAGGAGGACGAAGAAGATCAGGGGTACCCAACAACAAGTTTCAGTAGATATCTGTTCGGTGGAGGGTAATTCGCCTTGGGCTTTTGGCGTCGATTAAAGAGTACACTCGGATTTTCATAACTAAAACGTGGCCTAAAATATTTGCAATTGGGAAATCACAGCCCCTGAGATTTTTGGAAAGGTCGTAATTGCTGTTTTTCAATTTTGGCAGTCAAAACGTCAGCTAGCATTTTTGGAAAGAAAATAGTTCCCTAGAAAGGTCGTGGCAAGCTCATTTCAGCTTGCATTTTCTCAAAGGAAGATTTTGTTCCCTAACATTATCGGGCAATTAAAATTTCAGCTTTGGAATCTGAACAGATGAACTTCTTCTAGCTTATGAAAACATCACTTTAAACAGACTTCAAACACCATAAGGTACTTAAAAATGCCTGTCTACAGCTTTTGGTTGATTTGCCCCTGGAAGATTAAGGCATTAATATTAATAGAAAGAATCCGTTAAGGTAGCAGATATTGATCAGAAAATTATGAAATCATCAGTCCACCTTGTGAATTATGCTTTCTTTTTAAGGCAAAAGGCATTGATCTACTCCAATTTCTCTAATATTTCGTATTAATTTTTGTGCTTCTTCAGCATAAGGGAGCTTTTCAAGTGGTTTTTTAATTACATTATAAGTGTTTTGAATCAAAATGTACAATACTTTCAATTTTCAAACAATTTCGCCACAGTTTGTTTTACAATAATCGTGTCTTAACATCCAAGATGGTGGATCCAAGATGGCGCACGGGGTCGGCGAACGGGTATTGAGACCTAACTGTCTTGGTAGCAATTGCATCTCACCAAATCATTGGTTATGAATCCCTTTTAAATTATTATCTTCTGCTTCCATCTGGTGAAAATTCTTAAGATATTTTGGTTGAAATTTAAATATTTTTCAGTGTTGCCATGGAATACATATTGTTAAAGCTCATATAAGTTTGAACTTAATGGTTTAAAAACTCATCTGGTAGACATTTCCAGCATTGTCACATATAAAGTACCCTTTACGTATGGTTAATAAGCTCGGAAATAATACTCCTTAGCAGTCATTGTCTGTATCCTGTTGATTCTGTAGAAATGGGCATGAGTGACGTCACTTTGTCACTTGATAAATCCTATTAAGCTACTCATTTAGCACTGCTATCATACATAATTTATGACTCTTTATTTGAAACTACCATGGAAAAGTGGTGCTGTCCTAAGGCACTGGAGGCTCAAGGTTTCTGAAAACGTCATTCTGACGTAGCTATTTTTTATCCGTGGAGCTACAAGAATGGCCCAAGTTCGGTTTGCTTGCGATTTTTGCTAAGTTTACAGCCATTTTTCATCTTTAGTGGCTGCCTGATGAGCATCATTAAGTGTGACGGTAGCTAAGAGTCCACTTTCTCAAAGAATCGAGCAAGGTGATGTACGTTGTTGTCGAATTTGGCTTGTTCTAGCTTAGAAATGACTATTTTTGTTCATATTCTTCTCCCAAGCGTAGATACAGCCTTAGAGACAACGTTTGAATCTACACAACGTTTGAATCTACAAGAAGACATGTTTCGGATACTCAGTATCCATCTTCAGTTGAAGGATGTTAACAAGTGAGTGACTTATATAAAGTAAATAACAAGTAGGTGTTGATTACAAATTGTAGAATAATAGTTACAAATCAGTGAAAAGGTTACATAACACTTAAGGGATACAAGGGGAGAATAAAAGGTGCGATTACAAAACTTTGAAAAATGCTGAATGCAAATAGTAATTACTCGGCTTCAAAGAGCGCCCAAGGTTTAAAATTCCGTCCGTTCTTCTTTTTATTCTTCTTTGCCGTCTCGTAGAGTTTCTCCACAAAGCTCACTTCCGGTGTTTCTGCGCAAGCGTTAATTAAGGCTAAAAATAACAACTCACAACATCATATGCCTGTTGTCACATATCGGAAAACGTCAATTCACCTTGTATCTTTGAAGTCTGAACAACTAATATGTTGAGAGAAGTGCCTATACGAATGTTTGCAAGTTCAACTGCAAGAAGAAAGCTGTTAACATGACCAAACTTAACTCCAGATGGACTGCTGTGTTTCCCCGTTTCTGCTTCATTGAGATGTACATTTTGTTGAATGACTCAAGTACAGGATATCACACACCCCTGAGACTTTGACAGGTAGTTTATTTACCATTTTTCCACAATATTTCATTTTCTGGACATAAGTTTTTTAATGACAAGCAATTTGTTTTTACTTGTGTGACTTGAAACTGACTGCAGAAACGGTCCTTTCTTGTGTTTCAAATGACCCTGGGATTGACGTATTTGTAAACAGTTTCACTCTGCTGATTATTTTTCTCCTCACATTTCACCGACACTCCATTAACGTTTATGCGAAAAAATCCTACATCGTTCGACACACGTTTCCTTTCTCAAACAATTATCCATCGAAGCGAAAAATAGTGTGCTTAGTTTTTTGGGAATCAATACACTATTTTTATCGTATTACATTACGATGAGCCTCTGTGGCCTAGAGGTCATTGTTCCTGCCTCTGACGCAGCTTAACAAGGGGTTTGATATCCATTAGTGGCATATACTGCGGGCTTTTTTTTTTTCGTTTCTCTTTTTCTTCTTCTTTCAGAAATATTTTTTACAAGTGTTATAATTATTGTTCTCAATGGTTGAGCTGTAAAGCAATTTTGTAATTTTAGAGGGATATACACTGTATGTTGATAGGACTCCAACACAAGCTAAGCGCTAAGTGTCCGATGTAAGAAAGACAGACTTCTCTCTTGTTTAGTGCTAAATTAGGGATACAATAACGGTTTTTTACAAGCCCGAGTTTATGCTAATTGTAGCCTCTTGTTGAAGTAAGAGTGTAAAATTACGTAACATGTTTGAGTTGTTTATTCAATGCAGGTTGTTCCCATTCAATATGTAGGGCTTCTTTGATCTTAAGTTGGAAATTAGTAGGAGCCGAGTCTAAGATGGAAAAACAATTAAAAGAGCATAAATTCTTACATGACTCAGAACCCTGAAGATGTTTATAGATGTGGGAATTGCGATCCGAAAGTAAGTGCTCATGAACCCTTGAATAGCTATTTTGACATGCATAATTATAAGCTGGAAGAAACCCTTTCGAGCCTCCTTAAATAAAGTTTTGGTTACTAATAATAATAATAATAATAATAATAATAATAATAATAATGGTTCTTCCTATAGTACCTGCATTGTATCATAAATGTCATGTCGCTCTTTACTATCAACATCATATTTGGCATTCTTTTTTAATCTAGTGACAAGAAGCCTTTAGTCAGAAAATATGCAAAGTTGACTCAGCCGGAGCCTCAATATAATCAATTTCTGTGTTTCAACTAGTAGGCCACCAAAATTATAATATATAATACAACGCTGAATCAATTGAAGCTCTTCTCTTTGGTCTTCCTTGTAGAGACCCCACTTGAAGAAACTATGCTGTAATTGTATGTGCATGAAATGCAATGGGCCCTTTGCAGCTGGTCAGTCACGTGGTACAAAAACGCCATGCTGGAGAGCACACAATGCACTAGGGCATGACAAACAAAGAGCTTCCATCATTTAAAGTGGTAATTTTCTTTGTTTGTCTTGTCCCAGTGTGTTGCTTGCTCTCCAGTATGGCGTTTTTGGGCCCATTCTCATTTCCTGGCTGGCGCATAATAGACCACACGTGGATTGGTCGAAAACGAGTTGGATCACAGTTGCTTTTTATTATTGAATTGCAATTAACATATGAAGATTCGTCTTGCTGCAAAGTTAGTTGGTACCTAAGGTTCAGAGCAACTTTAAATTATTGAAAAATTAAGATGGCTCTGAACCCTGTGCACTGATGTTTTCAAACCTTTGCAGAAAGATGAATCTTCATATGTTAATTGCAATACAATAATAAAAAACACGGGTCATCCTACTCGTTTTTGAGTTACAGGCACGTAAAGCCAAAATTAAAGGTGTTCCTAAGAGGCTGTACTGTTGTTATGGTAACCTTATATTTAAAAAATTGATCATAACTTGTTGAGAAATAATTGGGAAATTTTTTGATACCATGTTCAAGAAAACAAACAAAAAAGTGTGGGAGTATCGATCCATTAAAGAGTTGGTGTTTAAAAATAACGCAATCATTTTGAGCCACCTTAAAGGCCCATTAAAGTAACTTTTGATGCCGTTGCTAGGGAAAAATCAATTTGTTATAACTCTGCACATGTATGCTTCAATTGGACCAAATTTGGACAATACCCATAGTGCGCGTGTACACTAGAAACATTGTGAATTTGCCTTGACATTGAGCTTTTCAGCTGAAAATTTCCCTTTGTCGTTGTGTTGTAAAGAAACGAGCACGGTGACCCTCCTTTTTAGTCGTGGATACGCGAAGCGTAGGAACGACTGTTGTTGGGGGTCAGATTATGCAAATTTGTCACTCACTCAGATGTAAACAAATCGATATGTCAAAGGCAGACAAAATAGATATCGATTTTCCAAAATATTGGCAGAACACCTCTATCGGCTTTCCAAAGTATGTCTAAGGAGCAACAGTCGAACCGATGAACGGAATGAAAAAAGTAAAGTAAAGTAACTTTATTTCAGCTCGGATCGAACAAATAAACGACAAAAGGAACGTCCGATCAAACAGCCAGACGGCGAAAGAAATTATAAACAATATTCCGTCACAAGCGCAGCTTCTCCTACTTTCATCCAATTCAATTTCCAAGTGTGCACAGAAATTGATGACGGAAACTTTTGACACAAATATAGCTGCATTTGCGAAGCCATTTTCAGCATTGGAAATAATATTCTAACGAGAACAACGCAATCTAAAGTCAAATTATTTTTTTGTGGCGCCATCACGTCTAGCCACAATGTAAACACAAGTTTGCTTTGAGAAATACTCTTCGTTTTAACTAAACGCGCCATTTTTTCAGAAAAGTTTTGAATGAAACTTAATATCCAAATACATGGCATCAACAGTTATTTGAGAAAACGACGGCAAATGTTGCATTGGCATTTCGGCACTGGCAGTAAAAAGCCTAATTTGCATATGTCTAAGTTTGACAGCTTTATGTAAACAAGAGGCTACAATCAGCCTAAACTTGGGCCTGCAAAAAACAGTATGGTATCCCTAATTTAGCGCTAAACAAAAGAATAGAGAGAAGTCTGTCTTTCTTACATTGGACGCATTGCGCTTAGCTTGTGTTGGAGTCTATTTCTTTGCGGTGTATATCCGTAGACCCCTATCAGATCATCATATAACCCTTTAAAATTACAAAATTGCTTGACAGCTCAACCATTGAGAACAATAATAATAACACTTGTAAAAAAAATATTTATAAAAGAAGAAGAAAAAGAGAGACGGAAAAAAAAAAAAGAAAAGAAAAAAGACCCACGATAGGTGCCACTAGAAGAAGTCGAACCTGGGTTATTTACACCAGAGGCAGTAACAATGATCTCCAGACCACTGAGGTTCAGCATAGCTATTGAGGTAAAGATAGTGTATTTATTACAAAAAA